>JAOTOL010000806.1:0-77500 GCA_034440575.1 Imbricaverruca yamaguchii | reverse complement strand
GCATGCATACAAAATTGCACGTCGATCCAACAAAATGTAGAAGTGACGACAAAGGTAGTCTATTTGCTGCCGTAGCCTACTGGTTCTAAATAAAAAGGCTCGTGGTCCCGTAGCAGGTTTTATACAAGAGTGCTGAGGAATCGACTTTAACACATTATGTGTATCGAAGTTTCGTCGGTTTTTAGCGAACCTGTGAACGTTCCATGGCTTAAATTGTTGCGTCATCTGCCTGGTTTCAGATCCTCGTTCTAGGTAGTGACAACGTACACTATGCATGATAAAACGTGTGCATAACGGCCATGGGTAAAGGCGGACAGCTGTCCCCATGGCATGCTTCCTGTTGCGCACAATGGATGTCGGCAACTGGATGAGCCCCAGCACAACCCCACTGCATGTGCCGACTTTGGGGCATGCTTTCTGAAATTGCTCGCGGTATCGCGCAAGGTGCAAGAACAAGTGGATAACTTAGCAATCGTAAGTCGTGCAACTTGTATAGGCATACAAAAAAGAGATGAAACGTGAATATATATGATCTGTCGAGGTAATTTCTTTAGCTATCTTATTAAGAAAGTTGCAACGAGCCAGGATCCTTGGATATAAACCTCGTAAGGTGGAGTGACAACAAGCGAAATTTGTGACGACGTCTATAGTGTGTCGGATCGACAATAATTATGTGCGAAAATTTGTCTTGCTAATGATGATCAAAGCAAAAAGTAACCCGAGGGATTTAATTTTCCAGTTGTTTGTCTCGGTTGTTGTAATTTTCGTTTGGTTTTCCGACTTATTGTGACACTTTATTGCGCACGTAAATATTGGTATTTTCTTTAGACATGCCGGTTTTGGGGCATTCTACGTGGGTTCTTCAGATAATTCCAAATGGAATCAGAGGGTTCTGCTGATGTTTGTATTCGTTTCATAGTAGGTGTATCATTGCCACGCGAAGTCTTTAAACAAAGGCACCACCTTCAGGAATTTCGCGTTTAAGCAAAGGAAGCTCAGCTGACTGATTTTTGTTTCGTTCAGGCGCACGCGAAACGCACAGAAAAGGTAAACGTCTGGTTTGAACAGACTTGTATGGATAATATTGCATCCTCCATAGTTTGGTGTGCTGCTATAAGAACACACCATATTTAGCAATGTTTGTGAGTCTCGAAAAGTCAGATTACCAAGCCCAACGTGTTTGTCAGCAAAATCATGGTGTCTAGAATTAAGAGCAAGCAAAGGTTTGGCGCCAACATGCCCACTGCAAAATCGTCCTGTGCTCAGGCTATTGGAGCGATCGGGATGACGCTGCCCATTTTCATGGGGCTACTCAGCACCAGAGGTTCTAAATAGAGGGAGGGACACTTGGGCATGTGCCCCCCCCCAATCCAAAGAAGTGTGACGACTCTGACCCGGGAAAAACACCCACGATGGACTGCAATGCACCACGTCCCCCAATCGTTCAGCATATTATTGTTCAGGCTAAAGATACCCCTACCAGGGGAATAGGTGCCCTCTTTAGACGAAAGAGCGGCTATTGAGAGGAATAAATGTCCCTTTTGTATGTACCGTTGTACCCATTCACCTTCCTCAGCTCAGCAAATTGTCAGTCTAAGGCCCCCACCCCCTACGGATTTTAACAGTGGCTCCCATCCGAGGAAATGGCGCCCCTCCAAACGATTCCAAGCGCCCCTAATTACAAAGAGTTGCACGCCTTGATGAAAGAATAGCATGGTCTGAGCTTGGCGTTGATATGTGGTAATTACTCCGAATGGTGGCTCTTTGAATGTTTGGGAACATTTCTGTGCTTGTCCAGTTTGGAGTCAAGGGCCGACGATCTTGTCCTCAAATTTGTTTCAAGATATGCAAAATCAGATATGTATGAACGTACTACAGTTTCGTGTCTCTGTGTCACCTCATTCGGCAGCTATCCCGGGAAAACCTGAGGAGGTGGGGCGGGACTCTCGAGATTGCCTCAGCCTGGTCCGGAGAGAGTAATACATGAACGCAATGCCAGTATTCCACTACAAGCATAAGTAAAAGATAAACAGTGGTTTTCTACGCTTCCTCGAAAAGTCAACTCGTAAAATCTACGAATTGCATGACCTCTTCTGTGCACCATGCTGCTAAAGATGACACAACATGTCTTCGCTTACTTGTAATTTGGGTATAATCGTCGTCATTTTGGTATCAAATGAGCCTCTAGGAAAATAGTATGGTTTTAAATGGGTAAAGGGACCTTCGCTAAATGCATGAGTGATTTTATTTCGTTGGTGGGAGTACCCCCTATATCATTATGTGTTACACAAACTGATGTGGGATAATACATTTTCTCCCAAATATTTCATTTTTGTTGGAAAACCAGCTCCAAACGTTCAAGATAGCAATCAACGTATCAACAGCTGGAATACATTGTGTAGTGTTATAGAAAAAAATCGAAAAGGCTTAACTGGTTGGGTCAATCCTGGCTTCTTCTGTTTCTCCAAGTCATGATGTTCGCAGTATTCAATAACATCCGGTAGATTTCGCAAGTTAGAACCAAAAAATGTTCCTCAAACTGAGCCCATTTAATTTGAAAGACCATTATTCACGTACTTCCCATGACACTCCGAAATATATTTGACAAGGCCTTAGCCACTATTATAGAAACTATTTAGTACGCAACTCTATATATTCTTAACCCGCGCCGTCTCTGCGGTCAGATCCTCACACCACGTCTCGGGGGGGCGGGGCGGATAGTAACCCCCTCTAAAATCCAAACTAAACGTCGCACGAAAACGAAAGAGGTGTCATCGGAAAGCGCTCGACGAGTAGGGTCCAGATCCACCCCTGAAAAGAATTTCCCCCAAAGGTGACGTCACCAAGGGGGCTAGATTTTCATGACTATTCACGACTTACATTATGTTTTTTGCTCTGGGAGTTCATTTTGGTGGATACATGAAAACACAAAATTTATTTAGAATGAGAAAAGGACAGCGAAATCGACCAGGGCAATGCATTTTTCCTGGTCCCCCCAAAATAAGAGTTACATTTTTTGAAATGTCAAAAGTTTCAGTTTTCAAGTTTTCTTTAATTTTCCTTTTCCAATGGGTAGAGCAGACCGAGAAACGTTGTTGAAAGTCAACTTGCCCTAATCAAAATGCTTACTTTAGCCAGAATTTTATATTTGAACTGCAATTGGCAAATATGCAAAATGTATATGTAGTAAAAAAAAAAAAAAAAAAAGATACGTTTTGTTGCATCCCTAGAGATAAGCAAACTCTGAAAGTTTCATTAAAATACCTGTATTCGTTAAAGCGTGACGACTGGTTGAACTTTTTTGGAGGTGACCTCACTTGACGTCGACTAACTCGTTGACCCTAGACGACCTGACTTCAAAATTTTGAAACAGCATGCCAAATTGACGTGGGAAAAGGCATCACAAATTTGGGTGCGCTGCCGCCCGCCGTTCGTTCACTATCCGCGAAAAACCTGAGGGGGAGGCGGTTGAAGACCCCTCCCCGATACGGACGGGTTAATACTCTGCGGATCATCCTCTTTCTTATTCATGTTATCACTCCACAGCTGTGCGATATGAAAACACCGCGCTTCCTTTTGCTTCATTTATGTAATCTACGATCATGTTGGCCAGGTCTGGCCAGAAGAAAAGGGAAAATTCCTTCCAAAATCCAGAAGCGGAAGGAGCTTTGTTCTTCATCATGCCTTAGAGCATATATAGATTGCCTTCACTTGTTGACTATTACAGGAGTTCTTTCCATTTTGTATAATTCGTGAAAATCTATAGAAGCCAGATAATCGTTGATTCGCCGGTCGCTATGATCTGCATGACATGTTGACTCATATAGTTAAGTAAGCAATGCATTGTAATATTAAAAAATGTCTGCTGTCGGAAGCTAGCTGCCCGTCTTCTGTTTTCAAAATATTAATGTGTCCTTAGTATTTCATTGGGCACACATACCGAAGAAGCATTTTGTAGGTATCTAACCCTCCTTTATCCATCTCAATCTAGACCATAACTAGCAGGTCAAAGATTAATGTTCCTAGAATGCATTTGCTCGATCACGAATAGTTGCGTATGGTTGGCAGAATCGTTGGTGGCGTGTCGTTGGTGGTGGTAGTTGCATATTCGTTGGTAGAACTGACGACAATAGCAGTCAATCCCATATTGTTGCAGTCATGTAATGTACTTTCTTCTTTTCTCCTCTGCACGATCTTTTCTTTACGGCTTCTGATTCTACTGACTCGAATGGCACTCGTGGTCATTTCTAAATTCAAACGCCAATCGTAAGCATTGTTCCGTTTATGCTGTCGCTAGCATAATTCATTTTTGATCTCTACGCACACTGCAAATGAAAAATCATCTTCGAGAAGGGTATTGTTAAGTCACCATAATATAGGTCTCATCGCATATGCGGACAGTATAATTTTTGTATGCATAGGCTGTGGTCCGTACACTGTAACCTATGTAGATATTCAATCTCACAACTATTGCATTTAGGTGCTGAAGCATATAATTGCCGCCCAAATTCGAATATCACAAAGGTGCATCACATTTTAAGTAAACTGATAGTCGTGGATGTTTGCCATGAAAAACATCCCAGAATTGCCAGGCATATCTGGCGGCGACGGAACTCCGTTCAATTAATTCAGCAATCAAGAAGTGGTTACGTGTTCAGCAATATTTATGTGTTCCATCATGCATAGTGATGCATACCGATGCATGCATCCTGATCCATGTGTACTGAAAGCCAGGTATTTGTGTTCGCTTCCATGCTTAGGCGGACATTTGGTCAGGATACTCTGAATTTTAATTATTTTTAGTTTATGCTGACAAAATGGCCAGCCGAAATTAAACCTGGTGTGTTTTGATGGGACATGTTCAGATCCGAGTGTAAACCGAAATTAGTGCATGATAGCCGAAGCCATGCATACACCAACATGACTACTTAAAAGATTCCTGATCGGATCCCGTTCTTCAGATATGGTCATTTATTCACTGCATACATATACATACTATTCACTGACAACAACCTACATACATATCCGTTTTTCGTCTGGAAGCTGACATTATTAAAGCGCGTGGTATTATCCCGACGTACAAAGGCGAATATTTTCTTTCATGCAATTAACGGGTCATTTCTGGCCGTGCTTAGTCAGACAGGTGTGCATGACATTTTACTGAAACAATATATATATATATATATATATATATATATATATATATATATATAACTACTTATTGACTTAGCACACTTCATTTTCACTCGCCAGAATACGGAAAGGCGGCGGATTAATGCCTCCTTTGTGGATGGGGGATGATGGGGAAGCATCATCTGGAATCGTTCAGCACTCACCACACTTTTTGTCGCTTAACTTTAACCCTCGCACGTTCAGGAGCGTATCACATTGGCACCCATTTTTCGCGACCGCGGAACAAACGTCATTGGTTAGCATGTGGCCTCTTAGTGTAACTCGCGGGGAGGGGGTCTTATTTTTGCGATGCTCGTACTCTCGACTAGAGTTTCCACTTTCTGGCGCAGTGGCAGGACACGGCAACCCGTAATCCTGGGAACATGAGCCTTTTGCTGCACAATGCCAGGATTTTCCGTGCCACTGCCGTGCCAGTGTCGGTACCCCTAGTAATAAAATTAAAGCATATATCTAAAATTGTCTTGATGTTGAACTGAATTGTCCAAGATTACCAGGAAAAAGGGCTTAACCAATGATGTGTGGAACAACTTTGAAACGTAGAGACTGAGCTGCTGTCAGTGTGTGAAATGTTTTGCATCTCTGGTATTGCTTACTTTCGTAATCAATCATGATTTCCCTCGTTGTTTAGATGGTCCCTATTTATCCCCATGCTTTTCTATGTGCCATCATCCAGCTTGCTGTGCGATGTGTCGTGCGGTGCAAGAACCTGCTGTGCCCGTGCTACGTCTCATGCCAGTGTTTGGAAGAAAAAGTGAACAACTCTATTCTCGACTCTTATCGGGTCATCCATCAGTGGCCTAATCGGGGAGTGACCTGTAACCTAGAACACTATTGAGGGATATAATCCCTCCGTACCCATATTCAAGTTTTAAAAAATAATTAGCGACAACATTGCGTGCAAAATACCAAATGCAAATTACCGTTTGACCCGATGACATCACATGGGTTACTTTTTTGCTTCTTAGCTTTACCTTAGTCATTTCTCTCTTCACTACAGGTTAACTTTTGGCTGTATCTTAAACGGTTTGTGAGATATACTTAATGCACATTTAAAAACTGCACTAGATGACGTCACCTGATTTTGGTGTACCCCAACTTCGATAAGTTAGTAGACTGCACCTCAACATTTGACATGCACGTTCATCAGTTGTCGGGTTATATGATAAATTACCGAAGTGATTCTTTAGACGGATTATGAGTTATTTCAGAAAACCTTAGAGGGTCTAAGTAATCCCTCCACTGCCAGGTCCAAGCTAATGTAAGATATTCATTTGTTACCCGAAGTATACAAATGGGTATTAATCGCGACAGCTGATCACATGCACCACGGTAGCTTTTCTTTCGCTTCGCTAACATTCCCCGTTTGTAAATACTTGGAGAGGTAAACCACATCTGTCAAATTTCTGGATAAGGTGACAAAATGCAAGGCACTGCAATGCACTGCAAATGTAACGCAAACTCCATCAGTAAACTTTCCGTCTCCTTTTATGTCAGGCTACTGACTCGAAATCTAGCCCTTCATTTTATTCAGCGACTACTCCGATGGACCATAGCAATGGATGCAACGGATGTCTCTCACCAAAGAAGTTAAAATCTCCCCATGCCATTGCATGTTGACGACGGATACTGGATGCGGGTAGCGACGAACACAGCCCAAAGCGGTGATCTATGCCCTGTTGTGTTCAGCTCCATTTATAAAGAGCTGAATTAACCGAATCGGCCGTCGAATTGGCCGCTGAATGCCACGTTGCATTTGACAGGTGAATCAGCATCTTAAGGCTGGTTTGCTGACAAACACGAGGAGCAGTGCTTATGAATTCATCCAAGCCACGGCTATTATGTACGAAATGTGTATACAATATTTTGGCAGTGTCAGGGGTACTCCCGCCGTGTCCCCCTTCCTCCGGTTCATGCATCCCTGACGACAGCACTGACATGCACTCGCCTGGCCAGGCCCATTACGAGGTGTGTGACCTCAGCATCTGACAAGGATTCATGATTCATACATTTGAAAGTGCCAGACGCATTCATCATGTCGGCCCAAGGAATGGTAGAGAAGTCGTCACCACTGCGTTACGCTTCATAAGTATACTTGTTAATTGTTCGCGTTATTTCGCCTACGTTAGCAAATGCCGTGGTATGCTCAATAGTAACCACGCCGCAAGAAATCTGAAGTTCCTTGTCCGCTACAGCATCCCCAGACCTCATGATGCGTCCTGCCACATCAGTCAATGTAAATTATGAGGTTAAAGTTGATGGAACTGAATGAACATATGTGCCTGCCCCTCCCACTTCATCAAAATTAAAGACGAGGTGACAAAAAATGGCCCTGACAATGAATACTTTCGCTCAGTTTTTGGAAATTCACACTAATCTCCATAAAAATGGTGTTGTTGAGGGACACGGGAGACTCTTAAACCGACACGGAACTACTCTCTCCGATACAAGAGGTAACTGACACAGAAGGCTCCTCACAGACACAAGGACTACCATAACCGATACAGAAGGCCTCTGACGGACATAGGAGGCCCCCTGATCGGCGTAGGAAGCCATCTGACAGAGGAGGCTCTCGCGGGAAAATGAGGACAGCCTGAATCAGTGAGGCCACTGGAGCGTCCCTCACTGATATAGGAGATGCCTGGTGATTTAGGGATTGCATCTACCATTCTAGATAAAACGTTATCAATAAAGATCAGTGTACGTAAACTATTTCTTGAGCTGCGCCTTTTTGGTCTACCTAATTGCTTGGCTCTGATCATTTTGGAATAGAGAACCGATTGTTTCGTTCTCATGGGATGCAAAGACCTAAATTTAGATATTATAAGTGTTGCTATAGGCTTACGCCGGAGTTTACTATACTGAACTCATGCAGTGCGAAGCACCCGAAGTCCGAATGCCCCGAAACTCTCAGTCACGTACTGATTGCCTGCAGCCGACTTAACCATGAGCGAAGGCGTCATTTTGGACATACCTCTCTCTCTCTCTCACTTAGGGAAGTCATCAATTGTTCAATCGGGAGGGCTTTTCCGCTTCCTATCAGAAATCAAGTTTTCTTTTATTTACACTGTGATATATTCATTAACTCGATTTTGTACCGGACGAAATGAGAATCGTAGCATGGGAAGGTATCACTTGTACTTAACCCCGTGATATTCAATTCTGGCTGACTTTTGCTTGCATTTTACTATTTGACTGCCGATGATATGGGCGCTGAATGACCGATGCAGTCGATGAGCCCCTAAACTCCAATAACCAGCCAACCAGCCAACCGAAACTCTCAGTATATGTATCTCGGCCTAAACCCCGAGTAGCTCAGAAGCTGAAAATGATTATCATAAGTCCATATACGTCAGCAACTTTCAATCACTTTGGAAACAAGCTGATGTATGCACACGAGCTTAGATGCCTATCATCTCACCGTATCCAAAAAAAATGTTATGTGTGGGCAACAAGTGACGTTCATTGCCAATAATTCACACTTGTCTTAACAACAACGGATATATTTCCGCCTATGGCGTCATAGCGCAGTTATATGATCAGGCATTTTCATATTTCATTTGATCAAGTCCGCAATAGATGGTCCCATCAAGCAGAGGTGCCCAAACCCACGACGTTCCTCCGTAGTCGCGAAAAAATGGATGCATTGACACCCGCCTAACCCCTCGCAGCCCCCACACGGGCGGAAGTTAATGCGCATGAAGCTAAATTACGCTAAGTTCGGAATGCCTTTGTGTAATGATTTTCCTCCCCCAAAAATAAGAAACGGTGGCATGCAACCGTCACCCCTGCCGCATCATGGGCAAAGTAAACGAAGTGGACTGCATCAATGTGCTATTGTACATGTTGCTTCAGTACAAAATTACGTACGCTTATTGGCATATTGGCAACTTTCCTTCGTGCTCGCTTAACCTGGCCTAGGCTCACCCATGTATGATCAAAAATGTTTGCGAAAGCAGATCAGCCTAAGTAACAGGTCTTGTGATGATGCCAGCCTGAAGAGGACGAACGAATATGCATGCAATTTAATTCATTTGGAAGCAATCCATTCAGCCAACTTTGGAAAGATGGTAAAACAGAAGACTTGACCCAAATTGTAAAGCTGGGTTGAAGCGCACAGCTCCAATGGTTTCTTCTAGGACATTCGAAGGTCAACTTAGCGACTAATAAACTTCCTTTGGCATCCACAAGAACATTTTCCATCTTGCGGACCAGTTCAGGAAAAGATGGAAGGAATGGCAGTATATCAGAATCAGGTTTCCTTTCACCATATGTGAAGAATATGTTTCAACCCCATTATTTTTTCCAGAACTTTATCATCTTGAATATTGGAGTGGGTTTCCCGCAACAACGTAATATGGTGATGATAATTTATGTTTAGGAATCTGAACGAAGTCATTCGTTGTCAGTGCGACGGATTTAACGATAAAACATTACATCCGGAAGCAATACGTTAACCCTCCCCGTCATTCCGGTCAGATCCTCCCACCCCGTCTCGGGGGGGGGGGGTTGAAGATCCCCCCTCTAAAATCCAAACTAAGCATCGCACGAAAACGAAAGAGGTGTCATCGGAAAGCGCTCGACGAGTAGGGTCTGGGTCCACCCCCCAAAAAAAAATTTCCCCAAAAGTGACGTCACCAAGGGGGCTAGATTTTCACGACTTACATTATGTTTCCTACTCTGGGGGGTTCATTTTGGGGGATGTATGAAAAAACAAAATGTATTTGGAATGAGAAAAGGACAACGAAATCGACCAGGGGTATAATTTTTTTGCCCCCCCCCCAAGATAATTTTTGTTTTTGAAATTTCAAAATTTGGAATTTTCAATTTGTCTTTAATTTTCCTTTTCCAATCTGTAGAGCAGACCGAGAAATGTTGTTTGAAGTTAACTTGCACCAATAAAAAATGCTTACTTTAGTCAGAATTCTGTGTTTGAACTACAATATGGCAAATACGCAAAATTTATATGTAGTCAAAAACGAAACAAATGAAAAATTGAACTCCTACGTTTTGTTGCATCCGTAAAGATAAGCAAACGCTGAAAGTTTCATTAAAATATCTGTATCCGTTAAAGCGTGACGACTGGTTGAACGTTTTTGGAGGTGACCTCACTGGACCTCGACTAACTCGTTGACCCTAGATGACCTGACCTAAATTTTTTGAATAAGCATGTGAAATTGATGTGGGAAAAGGTATGCCAAATTTGGGCGCGCTGCCGCGCGCCGTTCGTCCGCTATCCGCGAAAAACCTGAGGGGGGGCGATTGAAGACCCCCCCCGAGACGGGAGGGGTTAAGATGTAGACCCAAAGATGTTTCAAAACGTACTTCGCTTAAATCTGTATGTGGCGCACGAGGTGTTCCTACCCTCTGTTGCGCTAACGACCAATTGCAAAGTATGTCCATAACACCTGTCGCAGCTCCTAACCTCCAATCCTCAGCCCTGTCCTATCCCACAATACTGGTAAAAAAATCGGCCTAACCCAAGCGCCAATTCGTTTCCACAAACGCGTGTGCCGGCCGCCGGCCCCCCGCCGCCAGCCGAGTCGGCGGAAGCCAACTCGGCAGCCTACCGACGACCGGCCCGTCGTGCCTTGCACCAGGCTGCAAGCATGAGTGGTGTCAAGTTGCAAACATGAGCGCGACGCGTCTGCACTGTAACTTTCGGCTTGCTCACACTTTGTCTACGTAGTACACACACACACACCTGCTGGACACACACGGTCACATATATGGTCAAAACCGAGGATGGCGAAAAATTCCGTCTGGAGACTGGTGAGCATCTGGCAATGCTTCAGACGAAGTTTGAAAACCGAGGACGTCAAAAATGTCCTCGCTATACACATCACGTCCTCGGTTGTCAGGTGTGCAAACAGAAAATGGCCTCGGTTTGCACGAAGTACAAGTGCACACACACACACACACACACACACACACACACACACACACACACACACACACACACACACACACACACACACACACACACACACACACACACACACACACACACACACACACACACACACACACACACACACACACACACACACACACACACACACACACACACACACACACACACACACACACACACACACACACACACACACACACACACACACACACACACACACACACACACACACACACACACACACACACACACACACACACACACACACACACACACACACACACACACACACACACACACACACACACACACACACACACACACACACACACACACACACACACACACACACACACACACACACACACACACACACACACACACACACAGACACACACACACACAGACACACACACACACACACACACACACACACACACACACACACACACACACACACACACACACACACACACACACACACACACACACACACACACACACACACACACACACACACACACACACACACACACACACACACACACACACACACACACACACACACACACACACACACACACACACACACACACACACACACACACACACACACACACAGACACACACACAGACACATACACAGATACACACACACACAGACACACACACACACAGACACACACACAGGGGTGTGTGTGTGGGTGTGTGTGTGTTTTGGGTGTGTGGGTGGGTGGGTGGGTGTGGGTGGGTGGGGGGGTGGGGGCGGGCGGGCGGGAACGGGCTTGGGTTTGGACTTATATGTTGGATAGGGAAAAAAAAAAAAAAAAAAAAAAAATAAAGAAATAAACCCGAACCCGGGGGGGTTCTCTTTAAAATATGGTTTGGTTGGAAGGTTTTCAGCAGGCCAAGGCAACGGTCGCCTCTCCGTTGTACTCCATTCAATTGCGAAGAAATTGTACGATCATACCGACATGTGGTAATGGAAGTGACTTCAAGGCATGCTTTAGGAGTGGTCCCGCCCTTCGTACAAGTGTGTCGGCGACGGTTGGTCCAGAGTCGACACATCCCTTCGCCTCCAACCGTTCAAGTGTGTCTACCAAGCACATATGGCAGGCCTTGTCAAGTGGTATCATGTCCTTGCATTTTCGCTGGCAATCTGAAATGGAATGAAATTATGCTTCCAATTTTTTTGCTGACTTCCCATTTAGGCATTTTAGGTATGCTCGGCTCAGCTGTGATCTAGAGTGCATGAGTTAGCTGACTGACAGAGAGTGGCCTTCCTTGCCACGCAAAATGACCCTAGCAGTCGACGCGCCCCTAAACTCCAATTCCAGTGGCCTTCGTTTCACTTTCTGGCTAGCAATGCATAATTGCACTACACGTCGTGCAAACAGGAAGAGCCATGTTAGTGTCACTATGTTTTTCTGAATTACACCGTGGTGACCTAGGTTCATGATTATTATTTAAAAGCTTCCCTGAGGATGTCATGTTGCTAATATAATGTAGTTTCTAAAAACCGAGACAGGGAGGAGCTTATCTCCCTCCCTGCATCATTTCGCGTGTACTTAGCTTCCAGTGGCAAGGGCGCTGCAAGAAGCCTACGAGTCACACTTCGTATTGATTACACTTGTAGGCTTTTTGCGCACTCGGATCACCCCTTACCGGTCAACACGTTCCCCCTAAACCCAGATGTATACCCCTCATCTGCCCCCTTCCCCCACACACACACATTCACTATGGTTGGGGCGCCACTGCCACAGACTGCTGATCGTGTGCGACAACCAACAATACGGCTGCACAGTGGTGGTGAACCTGGACCGACTGGAGAGCCACCTGAAGGAGTGCGAACACAACCCGAAGCGTCCCATCGAGTGTGATCAGGGCTGCGGCCTGGTGGTGCCCATGGATGAGCTGAAGGTTAGTGTCGCTATGTAACCATCTGAAGGGCTGAAAGGCACTGCCAGGGCGGCGGCCTGGTGGTGCCCATGGATGAGCTGAAGGTTAGTGTCGCTATGTAACCATCTGAAGGGCTGAAAGGCACTGCCAGGGCGGCGGCCTGGTGGTGCCCATGGATGAGCTGAAGGTTAGTGTCGCCATGTAACCATCTGAAGGGCTGAAAGGTACTGCCTGGTGGTGCCCATGGATAAGCTAAAGGTTAGAGTCATTATATAACCATCTGAAGGTCTGAACACAAACCGGGCTGCGGGCTGGGTCTATTTTTATATTATAAATGGTATCCTGACTTCTCTTTATTCGTCCGCGAAAGTAAGCATTTGTAGCGTAATTCTTACTGGTTCGTTGGTAAAGCAGACTACTGTATCCTGGTTCCTATGAAATATATCAATATAAGCAACACAGAACAAGTAATCACGATTAGGTTGTGTGACCCAACGCCAAGAGCACCGAGGGTGCCAAAGATGCGAGGGGGAGTGGGATAATTGAGAGTTGCCTGTCGTCATGAGGATGTCTACCCTTGAAAGCGCAGGTTGTAGAGGTCTGCCATTTCCCACACGGCCACCAGAAAGATAACTGCGAAGAACTATCCACACATTTTTGGACCAGTTCATGAAATTGCAGGAAGCCTCCATAAGTATACTTTGATAATGTCCGTGAAAGCACTAGGTCAGTGAGCCAGTCCACAAACTGAATGTTCTTGATTGGATCTTGTTCGTATGTACACATGTTTAGCATACATAAGTCTAAGTGAGTTGTAGACCGTGGGCGGGGGAACTGCTTTAATGGTATGGCAAAATGCTTGTCCCCCTTAAATATGAACCTTGAGCTTTTGCTCTTCGACACTGACTGGAAAGTAAGTATCGACCTTGAAAGTCCTCGCCCCCCACCCCCGACGAGGCATCACCTTTACGTGGTGGGGGGGGGGGGGGGATTGCGTGCCTCCAGGATCCGGCGGCCAGACCACCAGGAATCCGTGGAGAGGTCAGACGAAGAGTGCCGGACTTGTCCTTCCATCCATACCCTCCCATTCCAATGCCCATCTCATCACAATCCATGTCATTCACCTGGCCCTGCAACACCAACTATCTCAGCTATGAGCAGGCAGGGCAACTTCCCCGGTCCTGCCCACCAGCTCAGTTTTATCCGGGTAGCCGCGCCCCCTCGGCTCGTCCCCCGGGGTTGACGGAGTCCTGGAGGTTGAGGTCCCCCGTCGCACGGTGCTAGTTGTGATGGGAGACCAACACACCTCTTTGGTCCTGATATCCCGGAGGGGCGGTCGGGCCCGTGGGGCCTCACACGCGCCAAGTGGCTGGTCGCCTCGGGCCGGGGGTCTGGGACTCTTCCCAGTGCCCGCCGGCCCGGCTGGCCGGGGTCAAGGGGTGGGCGGTGCTGGATCCCGGTCGGGGTGGTGAGTCTCTCTCCCCGACCGGGTGAAGGCGTCGTCTGCCCCGTATAGCTCCGCGGACGTCTGGCTTCCTCCCGTCCGCGGGACACAGGCGCCCCCCCAGTATGGCCCCAGCGTGGTGGGGCGTCCGCTGAGCCGAAATTCAAACACTTCACATGGCAACCACAACACAAAAAGGACACCCCTGGTCCCTCTCGAAGAGATCAGACAAAGAGTTCATCTGCCTCACGCGTACTTATCTTTCGAGGTAAGACCAGGCACCTCGCCTCGTTATCACCATTTCAGAGGCGAGACGGGTGTGACAGGTTTGGAAAAATTGTGCGGTGTGAAAAATTAAAGGATGGCGCCTTAGAGGTAGAATTTGCAGGGGCAGGAGAGGCGGAGAGCGCATCGAAAGTGTTGGAATTTAGATACAGCGTCCGGAAAAATCACAGTAGGTCAGACGAGAGTATTCCGATCACCATTGAACCCCACAAAACAAAAACATACTTCACGAGGCATTATCAACTGCTTCGACTTGAGGCACGTGCCGGAGGACGAGATTGCAGACGGTCTGTCGGAGTTTGGAGTGACTGAAACAAGGAAGATGAAAGCAAGGAGGGGCTCTGAAATGATCACAACAAACAACGTAATATTAACATTCAGTACTACAGATATTCCGCCTGAAATTCGTGTAGGTTACGTCCGCGTAAAAGTCCGTGTGTTTTTTACCGAATCCCATGAGGTGTTTCAAGTTCCAAAAGTTCGGCCATGCCAACAAATTCTGCCGAAATCGCCCTGCATGTGCCAGCTGTTCCTCGTACGAACACACTAGCGAAAATTGCACCTCGGAGACACCATTTTGTGCGAATTGTAGCGTAGGTCAGGACCCACACACTTCGTTCGACCGAACTTGCCCGACTTACATGAGATAGAAAGAGATAATTTACATCAAACACACGCAAAAAGTATCGTTTCGCGAAGCAAGAGATCATTATGAACAGACCCATCCAAGAATATCTTACACATCCATAGTTAAAAGTAGCATGTATTGTTCACAGCACACACAGCCCGACAGAGCATCTGAGCTGGTCGCACAATTAACTGCCCTTCTTCGCTCCTTTGGAGTGCCTCCTGCGTCGCAAATGAACCAAGGCCAGCGAGGCCAATTCCACACTGATGCGACAGAGGTTCCACCGTCCACAAGTACTGCCGTCCGACCATCAGAGACTCCCTCCCGACCAACGCTCGAGGATGGGGCGTAGACGCTGGTCCATCGTTCAAAGAGTCCTCCTCGGTCCTCTCCGCCCGGTCCCAGCCCCTCTCCATCTCCCTCGAAATCTCCACCTCCTATTTCCCATCCGCCCTCCAATCTACCCTCGCTTCCCGCACGCACCACTACCGCATCCAAACCTAGCCTCTCCACCTCCTCCCTACCTGACCCTTCTCCCCTTCCCGTGATTCAGGCCTCTCCCCCACCCTCGTGTTCCACGTCCGCATCTGCATCGCCGCCCCGACACAACCAACGATCAGTAAAAATTCAAGATATTAATCTGCACTACCAGGAGGCTGAGAGACGCGCCCGCGAGGCGAAACGAGCGCGGCTTGCTGAAATGGAAAGGGCCCGCGAGTAGAGCCGCCAGCGAGCCGAGGCGGCTGCACCACGAAGACCGGCAACCCATCGCCACGACGGCGAATAGAGGGACCGGCTCCGTCCATAAATCAAATGGGTCCTCCTCCACCCCCTCCCCGGCTGGGCCTCAGAAGCGAGGTCTCCCACCATCGAGCTCTCCACCGGGGTAGAGGTCACCACGTTCCCGCCCGAGGACTCAGTCCCTTGGGCCGAGTCAGCCCGAAGCTCGCGGGTCACCTCCGGATTTGAGGGCGGGAACAGGGGAACCTAACCCGATCTCGTTTCCCCCGTTTTTAGTTCGCAACTTTCATCTTTATATATCTGACGTGTGAGTTTTATTCCCCAATGGAATTGTAGAGGGTTGAGAACCAGCCTCAACGACCTCCGAACCATTTTGTATTTACGAGTACCATTAGTAGTTTGTCTCCGAGAGACGAAGCTTTCTCCTGATGTACATTTTCACCTGAACAACTACTCTGTGTTACGTAGGGATGTTACTCCTCACACTGTGGCACATGGCGGAGTACTTATTGCTATGCACAACTCTGTTCCCTTTCAGCAAATATCTATATCTTCAAATGTTCAGTGTGTCGCTGCTCGCATGAAAATAAATTGCTACGCCGTTACCATATGTAGTATATATCTCCCGCCGGGCCAGAGGAGGTTCCCACTTTCTGAGCTGTCCCAGATGGTGGGGCAGCTCACTCCACCGGTAATGGTGTGCGGAGATTTTAACGCCCACCACCCTCTTTGGGGCTCAGCCACCACGACGAGCCGTGGACGTGCAGCCGAATGTTTTGTAAGGGATTTTCCACTCTGTGTACTTAACACAGGAAAGCCAACCCATTTTACATTGCCAACGGGGCAGATTTCCGTGCTGGATCTTACCCTCTGCAGTCCAAAACTTGCACCTTATTTATAATGGTCCGTGGACGATGATCCACATAACAATGACCATTTACCTGTTTGGTCTTGTTTCATTAACAGAGTTGTAAGCCGACGACCGCCGAAATGGATATTTAACCGAGCCGATTGGGGTGCGTTCCAAGCAAATCTTGAGAGTAGACTCGGAAACTATCCCAATGAATCTGGTGTTTCCGTGGAGGCATTCACGACGGCAACCGTGGAGAACGCTCAGCGACACATTCCTCGTTCTTCAGGAACTTCAGTTCTAGTACCCGTTCCGTGGTGGTCTGAAAAGTGCCGAGAGGCGTTGCGTGCGAGGAAGAAAGCGTTTCGTACCTTTAATAGAAATAGTTGTATGGCAAATTTAATAGCTTTCCGCAAAGCGCAGGCATTCGCTAGGCGTACTATCGCCGAAGCGAAAAGATTCATGGAAAAGCGTACGTCAACACATTTAATCGATCCACATCACTGTCGTCTGTATGGTCCCGCATTAAACGATTCCGAGATTCATGGAAAGCGTACGTCAACACATTTAATCGATCCACATCACTGTCGTCTGTATGGTCCCGCATTAAACGCTTTTCTGGAAAGTACTCCACTCCCACTTCCTACCCTACACATGGCCGGTCGAGATATCATTGACCCAGAAGAAGTAGCGGACGTGATGGGACGACCTTTGTCAGCACGCTCGGAAAACACATATAACGAGCAATTTCTGAGACACAAGGATAGGTGCGAGGAACGTCCTCTCGATTTTTCCACCACAGATGTCTTCCAGTTCAACGTACCATTCTGCATTTCAGAATTAACCACAGCAATCAGCACGTTGAAGAGCGTGGCAGAGGGTCCCGACACTAGGCATAATGCTATTATAAAACTTTTACCAGCTGCTGCTTCAGAAGCACATTTTGGAAGCCCTAAATGCAATGTGGGCATCGGGCACATTTCCACCTTCATGGCGGGAGGCAATTGTAGTGCCCATAAGTAAACAAAATAAATATGTCACTGATCCACTGCATTACCGTCCAATCTCACTGACTTGCTCCCTGTGCAAACTTTTCGAGAAAAAAAATGGGGAATGTCCGATTGATGGGGTTTCTAGAACATAACAATGTACTTACTGTGATACAAAGTGGGTTCCGAAAACACCGTAGCACAATTGATCACATTTTAACACTCGACTCCGTTGTGCGCTCTGGTTTTATGAAACGCCACCACACAGCAGTAATATTTTTTGACATTGACGTCGCATATGACACGGCGTGCCGTCACGGTATGCTGATTAAGCTATACAATATGGGAATCAGAGGTCCCATGGGTGTCTTCTTGTCCAATTTTCTCTCTTCCAGAGCGTTTCGCGTTAGAATAGAAAACTCCCTATCTGGCACTTTTTCACAAGTTAGCAGAGTCCCGCAGGGGAACGTACTGAGCGTAGCATTGTTTGCAATTTCAATCAGTGATGTGGGTACCTTGCTGTCGACTTCCGTAGGGAGAGCGCTTTTCGTGGATGATTTCGCCATATGGTCCTCTTCACGCTCTGTGCACACAGTTGAGAGACAACTCCAGATGGCTGTTCGGAAGGTGCAGGATTGGTGCAACAAAACCGGTTTCGTGATGTCTACGTCGAAAACCACCGCTATCCACTTCTGTCGCAAACGCTCTTGTACTGACCCCGTGATTATGCTCAATGGACGCCATATACCATTCAAACCAGCTGCCAAGTTTCTGGGTGTGTGGATGGATCGCCGACTGATATACACCACCCACATCAACGATCTTGCACAGAAATGTGCAAAGCAACTGCAGGTAATGCGTACAGTCTCTAGATGTTCGTATGGAGCAGATATATCTATCTTGCTTCTGATGTATCGATCGCTCGTGCGTTTTAAAATTGACTATGGTTATTTTATTTATGACGGAGCGTGTGCCACATCCAAGCGTCGCCTTGATGTGATCCACAATGTAGCTCTTCGCATCGCTACTGGAGCCTTTCGCACCTCACCGGCTGCTAGTGTAATGGTAGAAGTAGACGAGCCACCTCTTGCACTACGCCGTAAGTTATTGGGCGCGAGATACGCATGCAATGTTGGTCAAAACCATCCAGCCTATCGGTGGATATTCTCAAGGACATCAAATGCACGCCACATTACTCGGCGCGTGGATTACCGTTTTCTACTCGTATGTCCTCGATTCTTCGAGAATGTAATATCCTGCCGCGTTCCATAGTACGTGTAACCCTTTGGCATGTTGTCCCAGTGAAAACTGACATGACACTAACCTGTTCAAAGAAAGGGCAGGTAAACCCGGAGGAACTCCGAATGTTAGCATTGGAAAAAATACACGAATATAACGACTTTTCGGGTATTTACACGGACGGCTCAAAGTCGGTCTCTGGTGTCGGGTGTGCTTACGTAAGTCGACAAAGTGTTTGATCTTTTGTTAACCGATGCAAACCTCGATTTTTACTGCTGAACTGTATGCCATTCTACAAGCCCTCTATTTTATACAGAAAGACCGGTCCACAAAGTACGTTATTTTCACAGACTCTCTGAGCAGTCCCCAGGCACTGTACATCTTTAACCAGGATAACCGACTTGTTCGGAGGATTATCAAAGTACTAAAATCCCCGCATGACATCGGAAGAATTTGAGTGTTCTGCTGGATTCCTAGCCATGTTTGTTTCGCCGGAAACGAAGCTGCTGACACAACCGCCAAGCACGCCATTAGCAATGGCCGTGTGGTCCATCTACGGCTCCCTCCAAGAGATATATAGCGTACTATATTGTCAAGAATACAGTCAGAATGGCAACGATCCTCGAATTCCAAGTGTAGTAAGCTCAAGGTTTTAAAACCGACACTAGGAAAATGGCTATCCTCCTATGGAACCAAACGTCGGGAAGAAGTAATACTCTGTCGATTGAGAATAGGCCATACCTTTGCAACACATAGTTATATATTGACCGGTAATGACCGTCCCGTATGTCCGCGCTGTTCTAACCCGCTTACCGTGTACCATGTTTTGGTTGGCTGTACATTGCTAGATCCTCTACGACGCCAGATTTTAGGACGGTTGAACACCGACTCTTCTTTACGTATGCTTATAGGGAACGACTCTGAGGCCGTTGCGTCTGGGTATATTTTTATGCTCATTCGACAAGCTCGCCTTGACGTGATATACCCCCACCCGTGAAGATGGATAGTGAGCTATCATCGTAGATGTATTACATTCCAGTTATGGGCGCAAAATGACCCTAGATGTCGTCGCGCCCCTAAACTCCAATCCACCACCGAAAGTCCTTACGCCAAAACAATATCAACGTTCTACGTCTACTGCAAGAGAGAGCTAAAATGGGAATATCTCAGAAATGCATCAGGAATGTCCTCTACCTAACTTGAGCAAAGATGAACGAATCATGGCTTCGCAACGCATGGCAGATTGGCAGCATATAGCTCGTCCCATTCCCTATCACATTTCCCGATCATGTTCCCCGGTTCCATTCTACGATTATAGTCTTGTCACTTTGCGTGACCACTTCCTCCAATTTCGCTCCCTATTGACGTCAATATCTTATCTGCTTCAGTTCCGTAGCCTGTTCACTAAAACACATTTCTTTGCATCAGTTGTATATTTGGTACTAGGATGTTTCACGGCAATGTGTCTCCATGGGCAGGGCGCGAGTATGGCAGGTCATTCACCGTTCAGACTGTGTTATTGACCGAGCGACTGATCGACAACCGTCAAGCTAGTTGGCAGCACTGTTACCAGAGGGCGCACAACACCTATATACTAGACCATTGGATACTCCTGCTAAGCTGCCCATTTGTGCGGCGCTGTAGCTCCCGTGAGTCCAATTTCGTGAATCCCTTTGCCACAAGAGAACTAAATGTCGTATGTAGGAAAAATCGACGAATTGTCTTGTTATCATCATTTGGCCTGTTAGATAGATGTCTCAGATGGATTGCATAGAGAAGGTAAATTATATAAGTTTTCTGGTTCCAGGCCAACAGCGGGGCCGGACTCGTCTGGTAGCACTGGCTAGACGGTGGGCTACTTTGATGACGTCAGTGATTAAACGGGGACGAGTGGTCTAGGGGTAAGTTGCTCGTCTCACAATCAAAGGGTTGTGAGTTCGAGTCTCACCTGTCGCTACTCTTCGCCCACGACCATTTGGCGTGAGAGATTGGCGACGCTACATGACTCAACGGTCGATGTGCCGTAAAACCAATAACCAACCAATCAGTGATTAAACACGAATTTATCCAATGCCGAAAAGTAGTGAAGTGCATTATTTGGCTGTGAAAGAACAGGTCGCTGATTTGAATCAAATGTTATGAATGCTACAAATGGATGAACAGGACGTCATCTTTCCCAACATGGATTCGGATAAGCATAATCCGAGACCAATTTCATCAAAATCACTAACGGTGCTTTCACATCGAATTCGGTATTAATTCACCGTTTGTTTTGTTAGTTGTAAAGGTAACATTTCACGAGCATAATGAGTTAACAACCACAAAATCCGAGTGACATCGTTTCTTATTCACACAATGGAAAATGTGTGTTATTGCATCGGTTGTATTTCAGGAAGGTTGTTGTCAACAATCGTAGTAAATACACCCCTTGTAATAACATGTTGTAGGTTGTGTGATTTTTTTATGGAGAGCAGTGCGAGTAAAGAAAGAAATGGATCAAATTTATTTACTTTACGACGCCCCTTCCCCACTAAATTTGGAAATTTATCTCCCCTATGGATCAGCCACTGTGGGCTTACCATTGACGTCAATTGGTGCCAAATCCAACCTTCCAACTTATCTTTCTGGGCGCTACATGACCAATGTAGTCGATGCTCCCCAAAGTCCTAATAACTAACCACTTCTCTCCCTGCGCCCCATCACCGTAATGCTTGGGTAATAGTTTATACGACTTGACTGAGGGAGGATAGACGTGTTAGACTGTGTTAGACGAGGCCCTCAGTGTGAGCGTGCTCACGTTCCCAACACCAACTCAGTCGGATTTTCCACTCATAGTGTTGGTTATGTCCATCGCAATATTTATGCCGTGTAGTTTTCTGATATTGATGCCATGTGGGGCGGGGATGGCCGAGTGGTTGAGGTGTCGGATTATGGGTACCAAAGGTCCCGGATACTAACGCCACCCAGGACATTTTCCAAACCCGTGGCCCACTGGCGAAACAGTGTGGGCGGCGCCATTAGCCGTGAATGTGCATAAAGTGCGTCGTGAACCACCCAAAAAACAAAACAATGGTGCCATGTAATCTCTATTTTAGTGATGTGCCAATACATTAGGATTTCTGATACGTATGTGCATTTTGTTTCTACAATGAATTTCAGCAGTTGAAGCCTTTCTCGACATTGGTCTCCATGTTTGCGCCCCCAACGTCAATGTGAATATTTGAAAGGCTGCGATGGCACGGGAGTTTGTTCACATTCCGATCTCACCTCATTTTTTTATCAAGAGTATTTCGAATTCAATAGCGTTGTTTCAGAGTAAATATAATATTTTGCATTGCTTGGTCTCATATATGTTAATGATTTATTCGACAGTATATTATCACTGAAACATTATTGGAAATACATCATATTAATTTGGAAAATGTAAAAACAAAGACATTGTAAAACTGCATGGTCGTAAAACAGTCACACAATCGTATCCGAATTGCAGTGCTTGTGGTTAGAAACCAAAAGTAGTGCCTCGGCACTACTTCATATTGCATTTGAGTTCCGAGACCAGGTGGGGGTGTGCGACGCCATCTATACGGAGACAGGAGCGCCATCTACAGCCTCCCGTCTGCGATGCTTATCTTCGGTGCGAAAAACACCGAATGTTACTTTTGGTTAAATCATATTTCAGAGATGCTACGACTGTCTTCAAACGCATGTGCACCCAGAAAATCTTGTCGAGCGCTGTCGGAACACACCACCAATGTGCGTCCTGGCGACTGTCAGCGGATAGTTTATGTATGTGGCGTGTGCAACAAACGTCGACGAAGGCATGTAGAGTTGCAAGCTGGGACAACGGTCTGTGGGGCTGTGCAGGCACAACACTACAATAACAAGAGGGACACAATCCGCGTCACATTGTTTCACATCCACAATGCCGATAAAGGCGGCGGGGCTGGAGAATCTCGCCACCGTGGAGCCAATTTTTGTCCATGCATTCAAAAACGTTAGGGTCCAAAATCAAACGGAAGCTATGAATCTCTGGGCCTCCGTGTTCCCATGCCACGCCCTTGAATACTAAGGTCTGCATGCTTCCTCCGCCGGTGGTTCTGATTTTCCTCCACCCTCATCGCTCTGTATATCATCCTCAGCCGGAAAAAGGTGTACAATTGCACAAACCGGTGGATGGCCCGAATGTCTGACTGGGGCTGAGGTTGGCACGGCTAGTCCGTGATATTTGGAGTCACACCATGAGCCCGTGAAAAGCCGTTGGGTGCGGTCGATGGTGTATTCCTCCATAGAGGTGTCCAGTCATTACTGGATCAGCACGCTCAGACCACCGCGACTTGTCAGGGGCGTCCACATGGTCTGGGTGGAGACGCTACCGTCAGCGGACTGTGACGGCTTCCCGGGTGTTGTGTGGAGACGCTACCGTCAGCGGGCTCCGACGGCTTCTCCAGTGTTGTGTGGAGACGCTACCGTCAGCGGGCTCCGACGGCTTCTCCAGTGTTGTGTGGAGACGTTACCGTCAGCGGGCTGTGACGGTTTCCCCGGTGTTGTGTGGAGACGCTATCGTCAGCGGGCTCCGACGGCTTCTCCAGTGTTGTGTGGAGACGTTACCGTCAGCGGGCTGTGACGGCTTCCCCGGTGTTGTGTGGAGACGTTACCGTCAGCGGGCTCCGACGGCTTCCCCGGTGTTGTGTGGAGACGTTACCGTCAGCGGGCTGTGACGGCTTCCCCGGTGTTGTGTGGAGACGTTACCGTCAGCGGGGTGTGACGGCTGGGTACGTCAGCGGGCGGACGGCTTCCCGGTGTTGTGTGGAGACGTTACCGTCAGCGGGCTGTGACGGCTTCCCCGGTGTTGTGTGGAGACGTTACCGTCAGCGGGCTGTGACGGCTTCCCCGGTGTTGTGTGGAGACGTTACCGTCAGCGGGCTGTGACGGCTTCCCCGGTGTTGTGTGGAGACGCTATCGTCAGCGGGCTCCGACGGCTTCTCCAGTGTTGTGTGGAGACGTTGCCGTCAGCGGGCTGTGACGGCTTCCCCGGTGTTGTGTGGAGACGCTATCGTCAGCGGGCTCCGACGGCTTCTCCAGTGTTGTGTGGAGACGTTACCGTCAGCGGGCTGTGACGGTTTCCCCGGTGTTGTGTGGAGACGTTACCGTCAGCGGGGTGTGACGGCTTCCCCGGTGTTGTGTGGAGACGTTACCGTCAGCGGGCTGTGACGGTTTCCCCGGTGTTGTGTGGAGACGTTGCCGTCAGCGGGCTGTGACGGCTTCCCCGGTGTTGTGTGGAGACGCTATCGTCAGCGGACTCCGACGGCGCTCTCCCAGTGTTGTGTGGAGACGTTACCGTCAGCGGGCTGTGACGGCTTCTCCAGTGTTGTGTGGAGACGTTACCGTCAGCGGGCTGTGACGGTTTCCCCGGTGTTGTGTGGAGACGTTACCGTCAGCGGGCTCCGACGGTTTCCCCGGTGTTGTGTGGAGACGTTACCGTCAGCGGGCTGTGACGGCTTCCCCGGTGTTGTGTGGAGACGTTACCGTCAGCGGGCTCCGACGGCTTCCCCGGTGTTGTGTGGAGACGTTACCGTCAGCGGGCTCCGACGGCTTCCCCGGTGTTGTGTGGAGACGTTACCGTCAGCGGGCTGTGACGGTTTCCCCGGTGTTGGGTGGAGACGCTATCGTCAGCGGGCTCCGACGGCTTCTCCAGTGTTGGGTGGGGATGCCGACACCTCGCGGAAGCATTGCCGGCGACATGGGCGACGGCCGACACCTCGGTGGTGATTTATATGCCGGTGTCGGTGACGATGGTTGCGGACCGGTAGCCATCGGTTTCACGGCGGCCTCCAGTGGAACACTGGGGCTTCCAGCGGAAGTGGGTGCAGACTGAGGCAGGAATGGCGTCCGGTTGGGGTTTTAGGTGGAGCCATGTTGACCAGTGAGAGAGGCAGGGATGGTGTCCGGTTTGAATATTGGGGGAGTGCCATTGACCAGCCGGGGGGGGAGGGTGGGGGCGTGGTGTCCGGATGATGTTTCATGCCGCTGTTCTGTGTACCGTCACTGGGGCCGAGTAGTTTAGTGGTAGGTTGCTCGTCTCACAGTCGGAAAGTTATGGGTTCGAGTCTCAACTATTGCTACTCTTCGCTCGCGACCAATCGGCGTGAGAGATTGGCGCGCCGCATGACTCAACGGTCGCTGTGTCGTAAAACCAATAACCAACATGTGTACCGTCACCACCCTCCCCCTCCACCCGGTGGTAACTCGGCGGTCTCAGGCCGCGGTCGTGTACCGTCACCACCCTCGCCCCCCCACCGGATGGGGAGGGTGGTGGGTGCACAGCTGCGTACACAGCTGGTGTGTGGGTGGTGGGTGCACAGCTGCGTCTCAGGCCACAGCTGTGTACCCACACCACCCTCCCCTCCCCCTCCACCCGGTGGTAACTCGACGGTCTCAGGCCGCAGCTCTGTGCACCGTCACCACCCTCCCCTTCCACCCGGTGGTAAGCCTGTGGTTCTGTGTACCGTCACTACCCTCTCCCTCCACCTGGTGGTAGCTGGGCGCCGTTTCCTCAGGAGCACAACTGTGTGCGCGAGCTGAGGACGGTGGTTCTGGAGCAGCACAGGACTATCACCAGTTTGCAACAGGAAATCAGCGAGACCAAGTTCCAGATCGGCCAACAACGCCGAGAACTGCACCTGGTCAAGGTGAGTCTCATGTCAGATAGCTCCTCCTTCCGCTGGTCGTTAACACCCGCTGTGTATGTTGACTTGCTGCCATTTAGTATGCTGTCGTGCTGCGTTTTTGCGTAAGTGTAGCACATTTATGGGCTCTCCTTTGATTTTAGCTCCTTTCGATCCAGGTCTGCGTTTGATGAGCGGGACTTTTAGTATGGCCGATGAAGTAAGCTTGCTTTCGTTTCTCCTGTGGTTCTCGACAAAATGCATGCCAGAATGAAAAATGTCCGTACACCCTTTTTAACTATGCCTCGCTTATGATATTTTGGGTTGACATTGAATGTCATGTAGCCAGTGTCGAAAGGCGTTGGGCGTGATGTCATCGTAGTGTAGGTGGTGCGACATGTCAGACTATTGACCGCTTAACGATAGGGAAGCACATCATCACTCGCTATCATGGCGAGTGCGATTGTGGTGACCTTTTCTTGCAAAACGCTTCATTAGCTCTCGCCCACGCACATTTCGCCGTCGCCCCCAATAGAGGGAGGGCAGGGGTGTGTTCCCAAATTGAGATCGTCCGTAATTTATAACGAGAACCAGCTTGTTGCGCGCGAGAAAATATATCGATTGATGTATATTCATATTCTTCGGGTTGCTAGATTGTGTGCGACAGCTATGTTTCGGACGTCGTGTTTGCAGGCCTTACGTTGGATGCTTTTTATTCAAATGCTTTTTTTAATGTTACGCTTCCGAACCGTATGCCTGCAAGCATGGCGGGATCATTTTGTTTTCGAACCTACGCTACCTACGCTACATCCTACGTTTGCACTGCAAATTCTATGTTTTCGAACCTTGCGCATACGAGCCTTATGTTTATCAACCTGAAGCTAAAAACTGTATTTTTGCGAATCTTATATATTAAGTATTCATGTACGAGATATGAACTTTTGGGACATATCTCGTACATATCTCATGGTTTGTCGAACTATCATATGCGTAAGCCTTTGTCTTCACGAACGTTTTCCGATATGAACCATTGGCATTGCAAGCATTATGCTGACGAACGTTATTTAATGTGCACCTTTGTATGCAAACTTTAAATAATAGACTGACTTAATAGCTTTGCACAGGCTTGCTTGCAACCCTGAAACTATTTCCTTCCGAACATTATGCTTACCGACTCATATCCGGTGCTCTGGAAAATATTCCGCAAAGTGAGTCAGCTCCAGTGGCGGTGCAGCCACCGCCACTGAAGGCGCTCCTAATCAGACTTGCGATTAACGCCGTGTCACTAGAGGACAATGCGGAGCACATTTGCACGGACTCTGGTATGTGTTGAGCCGCCAGTGCCGTGGCCGGCGGGCTGCCCCGCGGACCAGCTCCTCTCCAGTTCCCCCCCTCAGTGTGGCGTCCGAGGGTGTCAGCCCACCGCCGGACAGCCGCGCTGTTGTCTACAGTCGGACATCGTAGGCGGCCATTGTGCGTATCAAACAGTAGCCCATGCACGGATGTCTTCGGTCAAACATTGTCGGTCTGGTCACCACAGTGGCCTAGCGGTTGACACAATTTCTATCCGACTGGTTGGTTACGAGCGAGGGCAAAGGCTGCGAGTCTGTTCTCGAGTACGTACAGAGACAAGTTGACATGGGCGACCCGACCCGACCCGACCCGACCCGACCGACCGCCGACCGACCGACCGACCGACCGACCGACCGACCGACCGACCGACCGACCGACCGACCCGACCGACCCGACCGACCCGACCGACCCGACCGACCCGACCGACCCGACCGACCCGACCGACCCAACGCAGCAAGGACCAGCTGGGGCTGATGGTGATGTTGGTATATTGGTACATTGCTCATGAAAGCCAAGCTGGTGTGTATTTTTCCACACGAAAAAAAATTATACGCTAGGAATACCAACTTGTGTATCTTGCTGCTAGGGGTCGCGATAACTCAGTCCGTAGGGCGTTGGTCTCATCATCTTATGATCGGTTTGTTCGAATCCCGCAGCTGGTGGGAGTCTTATTATTACCGAGTCCACCCGCGACCGATCGGTGTGAGCGGTTGGCAAGGCGTTATAAAAGAACCCCAAAGGTTGTTGTTTCGCTGCTACAGTCATTAGTTCTTTTGCGCTGGGAAGCAGGGTGGCTTTATGTACCCATGTCCATAGATATTGTGCAATTTGTTCCGTTTTATAATAAACATCCATTGCAAATCTTTGATTGTTTTGCCACAATTTTCCACCGCTACCCAAATGCAACTCCCAAAATCTTATCTTTATTACGACTTCCCACACAAATAGTGCACAGGCTTTCGCAATATTTCCGAATGCAGGGATGGAGGAAGATGGGGAGCGACCCCAAGCGTGTTTAAACGGAATGTGTCAAAGCGAAACAAAGCCAGTATATCGTCGTGACGAGCACAATTTACTGGTGGTTGGCTTGGTTTGCAATCCGGGCGTGTCGAAGTCGCGTTCTATACAATGACTATGCATGCTATGCACTCGCGTCCCCTTCAGCGGACCTGTGTGCGTGCATGCTGACGGTGTTCGTCGCTGTTATACACCTTATGTTTAATTATGTGTGTATTACGGCCGGTGTTGGGTAGGGGTGTACGGCCAACTAGTCAGATGTGACTGCGGTGTGCAGTTTTATCGCACCGTATATTACGGCCGGGTGAGGTTGGTAGGGCGGACAACTATAATCAGAGATGACTGCGGTGCGCAGTTTTAACGCACCATCCCTGCGGCAGGAGTTCATGCACGCAATGCGTGGCAGCGACCCACGCATGCGTACTCTGGCTGACCGTATGGAACAAGACGAGGTGGTGCGGTGGTCGAGCTCCCTGCCGCGGGCCCGTGTCACACGCTGGGGTGGCATGATCTCAACACCAGATGCTGTGCTCAAGGTAGGTGCACCATGATGGGAGGCAGGAGCCATGTGGGCTGGGGGTGTAGCAGCACGTCATACATACATATTGCGTTTTCTGTACGTGACATATTTTGCAGGATTGGCAAGGTCACGCTACATTTGTCCTAGAAAATCCGGGTAAGAATGTTCTTCCGCATTCGCCACATATGCACTCCTGTTCTCACGTACCACCACCTGATGGCAGGCATCGTCCCACACACACTGCGCCTTGTGAGCGGTCTTGCTGTAGGTCCTCACCTGTGGTATGGTGTGAGCGGTCCTGCTGTAGGTCCTCACCTGTGGTATGGTGTGAGCGGTCCTGCTGTAAGTCCTCACCTGTGGTATGGTGTGAGCGGTCCTGCTGTAGGTCCTCACCTGTGGTATGGTGTGAGCGGTCCTGCTGTAGGTCCTCACCTGTGGTATGGTGTTAGCGGTCCTGTGGTATGGTGTGAGCGGTCCTGCTGTAGGTCCTCACCTGTGGTATGGTGTGAGCGGTCTTGCTGTAGGTCCTCACCTGTGGTGTGGTGTGAGCGGCCCTGCTGTAGGTCCTCACCTGTGGTGTGGTGTGAGCGGTCCTGCTGTAGGTCCTCACCTGTGGTGTGGTGTGAGCGGCCCTGCTGTAGGTCGTCACCTGTGGTATGATGTGAGCAGTCCTGCTGTAGGTCCTCACCTGTGGTATGGTGTGAGCGGCCCTGCTGTAGGTCGTCACCTGTGGTGTGGTGTGAGCGGTCCTGCTGTAGGTCGTCACCTGTGGTATGATGTGAGCAGTCCTGCTGGTGGCCGTCACCTGTGATGTGGTGTGAGCGGTCCTGCTGTAGGTCGTCACCTGTGGTATGATGTGAGCAGTCCTGCTGTAGGTCGTCACCTGTGGTATGGTGTGAGCGGTCCTGCTGTAGGTCGTCACCTGTGGTATGGTGTGAGCGGTCCTGCTGTAGGTCGTTACCTGTGGTATGGTGTGAGCGGTCCTGCTGTAGGTCGTCACCTGTGATGTGAGCAGTCCTGCTGTAGGTCCTCACCTGTGGTATGGTGTGAGCGGTCCTGCTGTAGGTCCTCACCTGTGGTATGGTGTGAGCGGTCCTGCTGTAGGTCCTCACCTGTGGTATGGTGTGAGCGGTCCTGCTGTAGGTCCTCACCTGTGGTGTAGTGTGAGCGGCCCTGCTGTAGGTCGCCACCTGTGGTATGGTGTGAGCGGTCCTGCTGTAGGTCGTCACCTGTGATGTGAGCAGTCCTGCTGGTGGTCGTCACGTGTGCTGTGATGTGGTGTGGTGTGACGTGGCATGCTGTGCTGCGCCGTGTGAGCTGTCCTTCTGTAGGTCGTCACCTGTGATGTGGTGTGAGCGGTCCTGCTGTAGGTCGTCACCTGTGGTATGGTGTGAGCGGTCCTGCTGTAGGTCCTCACCTGTGGTGTAGTGTGAGCGGCCCTGCTGTAGGTCGCCACCTGTGGTATGGTGTGAGCGGTCCTGCTGTAGGTCGTCACCTGTGATGTGAGCAGTCCTGCTGGTGGTCGTCACGTGTGCTGTGATGTGGTGTGGTGTGACGTGGCATGCTGTGCTGCGGTGTGAGCGGTACTTCTGTAGGCCGTCACCTGTGGTATGATGTGAGCGGTCCTGCTGGTGGTCGCCACGTGTGCTGTGGTGTGAGCGGTCCTGCTGTAGGTCGTCACCTGTGGTGTGAGTGGTAGGCCTTTTGTAGGTCGTCACCTGTGGTATGGTGTGAGCGCGCGTAGCGGTCCTGCTGTAGGTCCTCACCTGTGGTGTGGTGTGAGCGGTCCTGCTGTAGGTCCTCACCTGTGGTATGGTGTGAGCGGTCCTGCTGTAGGTCGTCACCTGTGGTATGGTCTGAGCGGTCCTTCTGTAGGCCGTCACCTGTGGTATGGTGTGAGCGGTCCTGCTGGTGGTCGCCACGTGTGCTGTGATGTGAGCAGTCCTGCCGGTGGTCGTCACGTGTGATGTGGCACGCTGTGGTGTGATGTGGTGTGGTGTGGTGACAGCTCTTGTCTCGGCCAGGTGGTTATTCAACGCTCGCTCTGTGAGTCAGGCTCGCCGCCACACATCCTCGAGGAGCTGATGGACAATTCACACGAACGCCGCTGGCCAACTGGTGAGTACTATCTCTCTGTGGTGGCGACCAGCTGAAGAAGGTTTGCTCGTGTTGTCCCGACTCGCCGCTCACTATCCGATGTCTGATGGCTATTGGTCCCTGACTGGATGTCTGATGGCTATTGGTCCCTGGCTGGATGTCTGATGGCTATTGGTCCCTGACTGGATGTCTGATGGCTATTGGTCCCTGACTGGATGTCTGATGGCTATTGGTCCCTGGCTGGATGTCTGATGGCTATTGGTCCCTGGCTGGATGTCTGATGGCTATTGGTCCCTGGCTGGATGTCTGATGGCTATTGGTCCCTGGCTGGATGTCTGATGGCTATTGGTCCCTGGCTGGATGTCTGATGGCTATTGGTCCCTGACTGGATGTCTGATGGCTATTGGTCCCTGGCTGGATGTCTGATGGCTATTGGTCCCTGGCTGGATGTCTGATGGCTATTGGTCCCTGACTGGATGTCTGATGGCTATTGGTCCCTGGCTGGATGTCTGATGGCTATTGGTCCCTGACTGGATGTCTGATGGCTATTGGTCCCTGGCTGGATGTCTGATGGCTATTGGTCCCTGGCTGGATGTCTGATGGCTATTGGTCCCTGACTTGATGTCTGATGGCTATTGGTCCCTGGCTGGATGTCTGATGGCTATTGGTCCCTGGCTGGATGTCTGATGGCTATTGGTCCCTGGCTGGATGTCTGATGGCTATTGGTCCCTGGCTGGATGTCTGATGGCTATTGGTCCCTGACTGGATGTCTGATGGCTATTGGTCCCTGGCTGGATGTCTGATGGCTATTGGTCCCTGACTGGATGTCTGATGGCTATTGGTCCCTGGCTGGATGTCTGATGGCTATTGGTCCCTGACTGGATGTCTGATGGCTATTGGTCCCTGGCTGGATGTCTGATGGCTATTGTGGTCCCTGGCTGGATGTCTGATGGCTATTGGTCCCTTACTGGATGTCTGATGGCTATTGGTCCCTGGCTGGATGTCTGATGGCTATTGGTCCCTGGCTGGATGTCTGATGGCTATTGGTCCCTGGCTGGATGTCTGATGGCTATTGGTCCCTGGCTGGATGTCTGATGGCTATTGGTCCCTGACTGGATGTCTGATGGCTATTGGTCCCTGGCTGGATGTCTGATGGCTATTGGTCCCTGACTGGATGTCTGATGGCTATTGGTCCCTGACTGGATGTCTGATGGCTGTTGACCCCTGATGGGCTGCTTGATATCTGTTGACCCCTGACGGGCTGTCTGATGGCTGTTGGCCCCTGACGGGATGTCTGATGGCTATTGGTCCCTGACTGGATGTCTGATGGCTGTTGACCCCTGACGGGCTGTCTGATGGCTGTTGGCCCCTGACGGGCTGTCTGATGGCTGTTGACCCCTGATGGCCGCTTGATGTCTGTTAACCCCTGACCGGCTGCTTGATGTCTGTTGTTCCTCTGACAGAATTTCTCTTGCTTGTTATCCTGTTGATGGGCTGTCGGACGCCTATTTTCCCGGACGGGCTGCTCGATGTCTGTTGTTCAGCTGGCAAAATGCCTGATACATGCTATCCGGTTGACTGGCTACTGGACGCCTAGTGGCTACCCACGGTATGGGCTCTTCCCCCTGCATGATTGACTCTTGTCCCACTGAGGGAATGTGACTATCCCGCTTGCAAGCTACCTGCGTCGACTGACTGTCGGTCTTTCTGTACCGCTGACGGGCTGCCTCTTGGCCGACCTATGGGGTGCACAGACTGACATCATGACCTAGTTGTTGTCGTCTGGAGTGTACGACTCCGCGTCGTGACACGAGATATCATGCCTTCACTTTGCACCTTAGTGTGCCACCGTCACACTGTCCTCATTGTAGGCTCTGCTGACTTATTTCATGACATTGGCACTCGCTATATGTTTAACCGTTAACCCTATCCCCTCGATTCTTTGTGTGGAAACGCAGTATTCCCAACTGTAAGTTTATTTATTTGGAACGCTTTAGCACTTTACATCGCATTGCATGCTTTTGGAGGCTGAGTGTAGGTTATTGCGTTGTATAGTTGTTTTCCTTTTGTTCCACAACAGTTGCTAACGTATCCAAAGCCACAAACCGAAAATGTTTATGGTACGTTTTGTGACGCCTCTAAAAGTAAGCAAACACTAAAAGTTTAAGTTAATTATCTTTACCTGCTAAAGCGTGGCGATTGGTTGAATTTTTTTAACGTGACCCCATTTGACCTCGACTAACTCGGCAACCGTGGATGACCTTACTTCTAAATCTTCACACATGTCAATTTGATGTGGGGAGGGCCTGCCAAATTTCGGCGCGCTCGCCCGCGCCTTTTTTCCCACTGTCCGCGAAAAACCTTGTTTATTGGGTGATTCACGACGCACTTTATGTACATTCACGGCTACTGGTGCCGCCCACACTGTTTCGCCGGTGGGACGCGGGATTGGGAAATGTCCTGAGTGGCGCTAGTGTCAAACCCGGGGCCTTTTGGTGCCCACAGCCCGACACCTTAACCACTCGACCATCCCCGCCCCATCCGCGAAAAAAAAAAACACCTTGGGGTGGGTGGGGGAGACCTTGCAGGCTGGGAACGGTACGGGCTCAGCATTGTTCGGGAAGGGGAGGGCGCGTGAAAGGTTGGGATTTGGCTCCATTGAAATTAATTGCAGTGACCTCCCCGTTCCCCAGTTCAATATCGTTAGACGATGCACTGGCTCAGACTCGTCCATTTTCTCTGGAGTATAAATTAGCTATTTTCAGACTACTTATTCTCCCTGTTGGTGCCAAATAGGCAACGTAGGGACCTCCAAACCACCTGCTCTCTTTCCTACCAGCTGCAATGGATGTCCATTGACCCAAATACCTCCCTAGATGTCCATTGAATGGATACCTCACACCTGACCTAGAATACAAAATGCACAAATTTTTAGTTCCACTCGGTTGCTCTGTTCACTTGCACGTCACTATTACAGGTTATTTATTTTTCTCTAAGAACTGAAAATGTGACAACATTTTCATGATTTTTGGAGTTACTGCCCCTGAAGGCAACATCCTCTCTGATATCTCCCACCTGAAATTTTTTGTTTTTGCTCGTTTCTCTCATTAGTTTGCGTCACATGAGTCACATTTTACAGCTATACCCATTAGTTTCGACTGTTTTTTTTTGTGCATCCATGCAGGTAGATAGATAATACGTAGAAACGAAGCAGAGCAGAGCAGATAATATAGTGCAATAGCACAGGACAAATTGATTGATGATTGATGTACTTCTTCAGCTCACTCACATTGCATGCCAGTTTAATTTGGGGTTTGTCCACTTTTGCGACTAAGGTGGGAAAAATAGGTCCAACCACGGTAAAAACCGGCTGAGGCCACCGGCTGGGCGAAACTGGGCAACCCTGGCTGAGTTATGACGCTACGCAAAATGGCCTTGCAGTCGACGTGCTCCTAAACACCAATCCACCACCGAGTTATAACGCTACGGGACTCGACGTAACGCCGGACTCGAACGTCGCCAGGACTGTCGACTCTGGAGACTCGCCAGGCCAACCGACGCCACTACGAGAACTACGTGACGCGCCGCATCCCCGGCAAGCAGGCGGTCGTCGTAATGGCCTGCGAGAACCAGCACATGAACGACGACATGATCCTCGATCCCGGCCTCGTGCTCATATTCGCGCACGGCGTAGAAACCGACACCAATTACCAGGTGGCGGCGTGAGCTGGTGGATTCCGAGTCCTCGGATACCAATTAACAGGGGATGGCGTGAGCTGGTGGATTTCGAGTCCTGACAGATTGGACTAAAGCCTGATCCCCGGCCTCGGCAGCTTGGACCGCCACGTTTGGCCTTCGTGTCCTGAAGGGATGTTTTTATAGGCGGCCTCCGAGTCCTTAAAGGGCCGTCGCTATGCTCTGTATGGGCGATGCGGGAGTTCTTCAAGGACGTCCAAAGGTCACAGACGGTGTTCAACACACATTCACGATCTCGAAGTAACGGAGAGAGTGGCGGGAGCTGGAATGTCAAACTGCCGACAGTGCATACAAGGCTATTGGATCAGTACTTGAACTAAGTATTGATAGCAGGCTGACAGCAGGCTGACGCCATTTGCCGTCCGGTGTAGTTTGTGACATCGGACTACGCATTGACAGGATCCGCGGTAATCTATGCGAACATTGCCATGGCCAGGTGAATATGCGCAACCAAACCGGGATTCCACCTACACACGGTGGCCCTTCCGCCAGCCAAAGCACGCCCGGCACTTGATGAACCAGAATGATGCTATTTCGTCCAGTTTTCGCCTGGTTCTCTCGTAAGACATCCTTTTTTGTCAGTCCTTGTGGTCCTCGTCCATGAGTCGGAATGGTCCTCGGTCAGTAGTCCTGGTCGTCCATCCTCGTCCAGAAGTCAGGATGGTCCTCATCCAGGAGTTCTGATGATCCTAGTTCAACGGTTCTCGTCCAAATGGTTGTCCACTCATCGCCCTAATTGGCGGTTGCTGATGTTGTCAGAGACCTTGTAGGCTGAAATACGAGCATACAAACCGCAATCCGTAGCGTGCACAGCCCAGGTGCTGAGGGCTGTTTTATCGACGGACTGCAGTGGGGCCCAAACACGGATCTTTCCTCTCCAATAGCGGACGCTCCGGCGGAGGAGTGGGATGGTGGCATCGAAGTACGCGAGTTCCCACTCCGGCTCAGCCGAGCCTGACACCATGGGTTCCCCACTCCGGCTCAGCCGAGCCTGACACCACGGGTTCCCCACTCCGGCTCAGCCGAGCCTGACACCACAGATCACGGGTTTCCCACTCCGGCTCAGCCGAGCCTGACACCATGGGTTCCCCACTCCGGTTCAGCCGAGCCTGACACCACGGGTTCCCCACTCCGGCTCAGCCAAGCCTGACACCACGGGTTCCCCACTCCGACTCAGCCAAGCCTGACACCACGGGTTCCCCACTCCGGCTCAGCCGAGCCTGACACCACGGGTTCCCCACTCCGGCTCAGCCGAGCCTGACACCACGGGTTCCCCACTCCGGCTCAGCCAAGCCTAGCACCACGAGTTATCCACTACGGCTCAGCCAAGCCTGACACCATCCAACATGTGCTGATCAAAACCACACGTATATGTTTGAGAGATCAACCGGCAACTTTCTCGACGACCATATGCTTGTTGGGTCTGAGTGCTGGGCGGCATGTTCGTTGCGGTAGTCCTGGGAGTATTTTCGTCCGGCTGGAATGGCGGACGATGGTTTTGTCCAACTTGAGAACAAGGAAGTGTTTTTAGATTGATGGCTTTTTGATTTAGTGAAATGTTTCGACCTGTTGCGAAGCTCCTTGACCATGTTCTAATAGATGCTACGCGTTATTATGTGCGGTCTTCCCTTCTGTGATAAGTAATGTGCGTTGCAAACTATGTCAGTTGTGCCGTTTGTCTGCTCATTTAGTTATAGTTCTTACTCATCAGCATTAGTATGTGCATCTGTTCTTGCAAGAATGAGTTATGGAGAAACAAATAGATTTAAATGTGGTATTTTCCTGACAATAATGTGGCAACTTTCAGATGTCCTGCGATGACCAGATGTGCTTTGTGTTCCAAGTATGTTGTTATTACTGTCAAGTTTATGGAGAATTGGTTCGGTGCCATGAAATAAACGTCCATGAATTTTCGCGTTTTTTTTTAAGGGCATATTTTCTCAATTTTTGTCTTGAAATTTGGTACATGAGTATAACTGAACAGTACCACACAACATATATCTCTAATTTCTGTTTGATATCGGGTCATTGACCCGAGGTCACGCCCAATTTTAGGCCGATTTTCCTCGTGTGGGGGCAGTATGCATGTAACCACATTTGTCCCTCTCAATGCATGCAGAAAATAAAAGGTCCATATTCGCTTTCATTGACCTCTGTCAAGTGTCCTGAGAACAGGTCAAGATAGCGTGCGCTGAGTTCCCAATACCTACCTATTTGGACATTCATGTTTTGAGGACTTATTTTGACGTTTCATGGCGTAACTAGTATTACCTTGCGTTGCACGACTTGAATTACCCAATGAACCAAAACTAGGAATCATAGTCCAGGTCATCCTGGATCATTTTCCCAGAATTTTTAAATAAATTTTTTGTTTTGTTTTGGTTCTTGCACACGAAAATATATTGAAATGAACATTACATGCTTACAATTTACCGATGCTTGCAACACGTATACACTATATTTGTGTTTCAGGTCAGGTCATTGACCTAAGATAATTACCAATTTTGGCACATGACACACTATATCACTGTTTTCCATTTGCGCTGTGTAATTAACAATCATATGGAGTACGAGTGCGTGTGGAGTACGTTATGTAACTGTGTATTCTCCAGAAATAGAGATAAATTATTTTGAAAATGAATTTTGTTAAAAAAATTCATCTTGTGTCAAAATTGTTTTAAAGCTAAAACTGCGGTCATTTTCCGTGCCCTATTGGCCCAGGGCTTTGCGATGACACCTGATGATTTCGATCATCCGATTTCACCCCACCCCCACCCAGAGACGGGGTGTGAGAATGTAATCCGAGAGACCGGAGGGGTAATAATCAACAATTATATCCACCATGGCGAATGTCCAGGCAGTAGAAGTAAGTCATCGTTATTTCCATGACGGAAATGCTGCCGAAATACGTTGAGCGTATGCCATGCTGTTCGATGGTTTTTGCCTACTTTGGCTATACCGTGACCTGACAGTGGTCACGGTATAATAGACAGTTAGTCTCTTTCAGTGGTGTCAACGATAGTTAGTCTATATGGATGCATGCGACTGTGAGGCCACCACGACCAATACTTCGGTGGCAATCCACTGAAGAAGGCTTCTGGCGTCGTTGCCCTATAGTCCTGTACCACAGACCGCATATCAAGGCGTGCGGCAGAGGACAAATACTGCAGCTGTCCTCTGCCGCCAATGCCCTGGAGTCCTGGACCACAGATGCTCACCGAAGAGAATCGGCACACTCGGCACGGTGGCTCTTGGCACTAGCAGCCACCCGTCGCCAGACGGCCTGCGTGGCTTCCAGGTCCCGGTCGTGGGCCAGGTGTTATTTCGTTATTCAATAATAGTGGTATGCGAACTGAAGATTCAGACTAATGCAGTGGCTCCACTACCCGGTTTGTGCACGAGGCCGTGCCTGGGAAAACAACAATTTGCACGCACTCCTTTTTTTCGAGACGATTTATAATTTTTCTTCATGCACGAATCATGCGATAACTTGCGCACATTTGCTGTTTTCAAATGCTATGTTGACCATCGTATTGTTTTTAGCTGAATGTGAACTGTTATCTCTTATGTTGGATGCACCAAAGACGTTTTTCCCATTTTTGGGCCCCGACGTCATTTGTGTTGATCCCTAGCGCGAGTTTTAGTGACCTCGACACTTCTTGTGGTCCAGCACGTTTTTTGGACCTTTGTCGTGATTGTTGGGGCCACGCATTTTTTTTTCTCGTTTCACCGGCTTCATTTGTTTTTGGTATTGGTGAGACTTTTGGGGCTACGGTGCGAGCTGTCGAGCTCCTAGTATGATCATCAGGGTCCGAGCTCAAGTTTTTGGAACCCCGAGGCTCAGCGTGATTTTCAAGAGCCCCGGTCCGACATATTGGGGCTCCCATCGTGATATTTATGGACCTCGCCACGACTTTTTATTGATATTTGTATGGTCGCTGTATAATCAATGCAATCGATGCGCTCTTAAATCCAAATAACCAACCAAATTAGTTTTATTTCGTAACATTATAATACGACACAAGTCACATCGAATGACACACACTTGATGCAAATTAAACCCATAGCGACGAATCGCGAGGACTCAAATCAAACATTTGACTTCGACATGTCACTATTTCGAATGATACTTCAGTGTTCACCACTGGCTATTGCTTGAAACCAGATTTGGATAAGTTTGAGAAAACGAATAAAAGAAGCAACTGAAGGATTAGCTTGGCCTTTGTTCTTCAAAAATAGTAATTCGATTCCTTAGCTGTCTGATACTCCATAGCAAGCCACGTGAAATGACGCCTATTTGATGGAAATTGAAGCGATAGCAACCGAACCTCGCGTTCAGTCGATATCGCTTTAACATCAGGCTAATCTTTGATCTAGAAGTTTAACCTTGACATGCACCGATTTGAAATGTTGCACGATGGTTCATCACAGGCTTGATACTTGATTGGTTCATTACAGGTTTGATGCCACAGGCTTGTGTAGGGGTGGCGGCTCTGCCGTCGGTGTGGTGTCGGGGGTGGTGGCAAGTGTGGGTGGTGTGCGGGGTGGGAGTGTATGTGAGTGGATGTGTGGATGTGTGAGTGAGTGGAGTGGGTGTGTGAAATGTGACATGGGTGTGTACAATGTATTCTGATGCAGCCTAAACTAAACTGAAACTGGAATGGGTGTGTCAATGTATTTTGGATGCAGCCCAAGCTCGAATGGAACTGGAACGGGTGTGCGAAGTGGGTGTGTTCAATGTATTATTGATGCAGCCTAAACTCGAATGGAAACTGGAACTGATTGAACTACTTGAACTGACTTATTGGGGCTTTGACCTAACTCACTCCTTTGTTCATTGTGCCTATGTCAGTGGTGTATTATGTTGTCTTTCACTGCCAATTCCACCACACATCCCCAAACCCCAGCCGTCGTGATGTTGGTTTGAGTTGCCGTCCCTAACACGAATTTATATATGTGCGAGGTCAAAGTTTTGGGAACACCATATAGGTAAGTGGGAGTCTTTAGCCAGATTATAATGAATACGTTGCACGAGATAATTGATGACAATTAAATTGGTCATTGATTTGAATGATATGTCCGTGTTGGGACTTTTTGGACGCTAGTATTAGTATAATTTTGTGCAATGTTCCGCACGAAATAGGTGCCTGTGTTGAGCCCCAAGCGGCTTCCGCTGATCCTTAAATCTACCTACTCACGTTCATTCCATTCATTCACTTCGCATTCGCTCGCCCCATTCATGCTCTCCTTAACAATTAATTAATTGCTTGGTCCCTAAATTTAGCTCCTGACCCCCACACCTTTTAGCGTTACACAAGCACAAAGATCGACAGACCAATGCTCTAATTTTGATGGTATTACCGGGCCGAACAAGTAAACTTTTCACTGCCAATCATGGCTGGCCTAGCCATTATCAGCAGCGTTTCTCGCCTGGACAAAGTCTTAACTGCAACAAAGGGCTCATCGTACTGACTCCGAGGGCTGATACAAGTGCTCTGATGTCTCTGACCGACACACCTGGCCTTAAGTTCGATCGATGCCGCGCCGGGCCTTATTCGTCGTACACTTGCGACCAGGTCTGACATATCCGACGGGCGGGCACGGATCCCTACCACGTTGGGCACGTACCCGGTCGTCTTATATCCTAGCCAGCCCTACCTCTTTAGCCTGGGGGTCTTATGGCATGCCAAACCCGTCCATCATACTCCTCGAACTGTCTACACCAACCGTGCCCACGTGCAGAGTTCGGGGGTGGACAAACCACCGGGCAATGTTTTGCCTATACCCTATAGTCCGGCGCCAGACTCAGGCGAACGCAATGTGGTGGCCCCTTTACCGGCCCCTCCCACATGCATACCATGTTCGCCACCTCACCTTCACCTCTGGATCGCAGAGGCCAGCGTGATTTGGCGGTCAAAGATCCAGAGCAGGTGAACTAATACCCCCGAAGTGTCCGTTCATCGCACCCTCTGGCAATCAGGCCTTAGCCAAACGCGCGTCATATATATAACAGCAATAATATTCTAGGCAATTTAACTGGCTTCAACATTCACCACCATCGCCCGGAAACGTTCTGTCCATAGGAGGACGGCTCGCAGATCGGCTGCCTCGCTTATAAATTTACTTTATAGTACAAATTGATATTATGCACATATCCAAGCATAATTGTGTAAATCATTCCACCTTGTCAGGAAGTACTCATGGTACGATCTCCGTCTACGGCCGGCTGTTGATGACCCGGTCAGAGCGCGCGCACCCCTCATCACCCGCGGCACGGCCGCCATTTCAATTCTGGACGTAAATATCCTCCCCTCCTCGCACCTGGTCGCTGAGGTATTTACTACGCGGGCACAGTTTCCATAGGGTCGTAATTCTGACGTCATCCATTGCTGCACTATGTCTTATTTTATCCGGCCTTGCTCTACCGCTCCTCCTGTCCGTCACTGCCGAAATTCCACCACCGGTCTTTGCTGATGCCACTAGATAATTTATATGCTTACTCTAATATATTTGCCCTTACATACACCGCATCGCATCGCATCGCATTAGGCACACACTGCTCATATACTTCCCGCCATCTCCAACATCTCCGTCCACCTCCTCCACATCTTAAACTTATCCTATTTGGTCCCCCCCCCACCCAATGAGACAGGTCGCTCCCAGCAATGAATTTAGTGAGAAGGCAGAAGCTGCGGAAGAGAATTTAGGTTGGTTCGGTGGGAAAGAGGATGACATGCCGGAAGTTTAGCACTCACATGTCCGATGGTGAGCGGCGAGTGGCCTTGGCTGAGTGCTTCTTCTCCTCCATCCGAAAACTCAGCCATCTGGCCACCGCTGGACGGCCCTCAGGCGTCGGTCCGGCGTCCACCGCCGCGTGTGTTCCAGACCCTTCTCCCTGCGTCTCTCCTTCCTTCCTCCTGTCCGTCTTGTTCTGTTCTGTCCTCTTGAACTTGCTATTGCTCCGCCTCTTTTTTTCCTGTACCCACTCCCAGGGCTTCGGGAGTGAGTTCGCGCTCCTGATTGGTTTTGGTTTTTTTTTCTGGCTTGGGTGGCGACGTCTTTATGTCCGGGCCATCGACCTCACGGGTCGATGACCCTTCTTCCGGGGTGCTTGCACCTCCGGTACCCTCGCGGAGGTACCGAGCCGTTACTCGGTTTGCTCCGGATGTTATTGCCGGGACCGCCCTTTGATCTTGAGCGCCGGCGCAACTAGCATGTGCCGTTTGTTGACGGAACCGCCGCTTTGACGTAGGCGCCGGCGCCACATTCGGGCGCTTTCCGGGCAAGTGTTTGTGCGGGATGGGTAAGACGGCCAGGATCTGACTGGATGTCTGGCGGCCTGTTCGGATAGGAAAGTATACAAATTTTGGTGCCGAAAAATGTAACCCTCCTTACACTTGATACCAGATTTTGGCATGATTGGGTGAACACGAAAAACAAAATGGGAGGCGACCGAAGAAACCGGTTTGCGTTGAACCTTCACCGTTAAAGTGGTAAAGTGAGACCTGTGTAGTTCCTTCCAGCGTGTTCAGTGCAGGCAGACACATTTGTGGTAATTGATTCCAATGATCATAAACCCGTCGCTGAATGTCCATGCCAATACAAATACACCTCTGGCGAACTCGTCGCACAATACGCATACGAATATACGACGTTAACTTGACGTACGTGCTTAAGGGTTCCCATGGACTCCCACAATGGTCTTGAAGATACCCAAGGACACACAGGGTCTCATTGGTTGAAGATATTTCAATATACGAGCAGAACAATACAACCTAGGACAGCCTTTTAATAATTTAAATTTGTTGCCTAGCAGAGCGCAATTTTCCACTCAAGCGAAAGCAGATGGTCAAGGTTCACGTCATTCAACAATGGCCTGGAAGCAGACATTTGTAGCGTTTGCTGATTTGCCATTCAGATATTGTGTAACTACAGATAGCCTGTGAAGCTCGTTGATTGGCCAGATCGGCATTCAGTATTTTTGGTGTTTCGCTCGCATATATATTTTCACTCTATAAATGATTAAGTATAATTTTGCGGCGATGATGTTTAGGTAGCTGAGGCTTGGGGATGCGGAAGAAATTGAGGTGGACAAGTCGCCATTTTTCAGAAATTGGGGGACATGTCCCCTCAGACCCCCAATGGTTACACCCATGCTCTTGAAGACACTGATGCAGAGGGCACAGGTGATATTTGTCCGCTCATGGCAAGGTGTCGCTCAATATTATCAGAAAAGTTGTCGTACACTGAGGCTCGAGTGCAACCCCTTCTAATTTTTCAGCTAAAGGCGCCGATCCAGATGAAAATGTGCCCCTTATACTCATTAAGTGCACCCCTGGAATTTTTAACCGAAGTCTCCCTTCCAAGACCCTCAAGTGCGTCCCTCTCGAAATCTTCAGCTGAATGTACCCCTGGGGTTCATCCAGTGGTTCCAGACATGCCCCTTCCGTTAAAAAAAAAAACATCCTGGATCTGCGCCTGCCCTCTTGTCTACGCTTTTGGAAGAGGTCCGGGGCTGATAGAAAGAACTACAATTACAGAGGAAGTCCTGTGCGCACGGATGTTGATTTATGAAAATTATTCGGAACGGAGGCGGAATACAGGAAGGCAATGGACAGGTCCAAATTTATTGGTGCATCACACTCCATAGGGTCACATATTATTATTGAAATTATTGGCGGACGGGGCCGGATAAAACCAACATTGATGGGGCACTATCCCCCTCGAAAGTTTAAGGAAACACCCTGCCTGAGCGTCAACCCGTGCCCTGCAGGATGGTTGTGCGGATTCAGGGATGGTCACCGGATTTATGGACATGTCCCCATACAATTTGGAACTCGCGCCCCTCCGGGATGGCTGGAATGCTCGCCTAATATTTTCAACTAGAAGCACCCATCCGGTGTGCTCAAGTGCACACCTCCACCTCCGCTAAACTGATTTTCGACCGAAGGCGCCCCTTCAGGTATTTTCGCAGGGTGCACCGTCTAAGAAATGGCGCCCTCAGACAAATACCCCTCCTCATGACAATTCCTTGGTCCACACCTGATTAGTATATAGGATGCACACACAGTGCACATATGCTGTCAACTACAAACATTCCCAGCGATGCTTCTCAGCGATGTGATGAAAAATGTACATAGGATGCAAACCTTCCTAGCGATTCCCAGCATTTATTGGGTATCCAGGGTCTTAATTACATGGGGTACACATGCCGAATGCCGTACCAAGCTGACAAAACGATGATACAAGTTAGACACCTGAAAAGCACAATTACTCTATTTTACCAGGTGTTTCAACATTTCTGTCTTTTCGTCATGAACCCAGCATAATTCCAGAGCAAAAATGCACGAGCGGGTGGCGCGCCCAATCCTTTGCCCATGTACCGTCGCTCGGCCGCCTACAGCCGGGACCGGTCGGAATAGGGCGCGGAGCTTGCGGCGGGCGGCGAGTCGGCCGTCTAGTTATCATAGAGGTCAATGGTGATACCACTTGAATAGATTAGAACTGCAGAGGATCATTCATGGCGCAGTAAACAAGCAGCCGAGACGTTTCGTGGCGCATCGGATAAATGACGTCAACCTGCTAATATGACGATGAAAGAAGTCTGCAACCGCCTGCTACTTTCTCCAGTTGCCTGCCACTTTCTGCCGCCGGTGTCGCGATCGTCGCGTCTGCCGAGCAAAGATTCTGCCCGAATTCTGCCACGTCTAGAGAGACCTGTAGTGTATATGGTCCACCAATCCTCCCTGGAAGACGCCAATGGTGTTGAGCCTTGCTGAAATGTGTGCATTACCCAGACTGTCAACGATGTTGACACTCTGGGTATGTTTTTGGAGGGAGGCCGAAAACCACGAAGTATCGATATCGTGGGAGAGTGGATTCATGAGAAGCTTAAAATGGTCTATCATATCGAAACACTTGCTTACAACGAGGAGGCGGAGTAGTGATGTTTTTCCACGATCGCTGGCAGTTAGGATATGATCGGATATGGAAGTTGCGCTGAATGACGGAGACGGAAACCGTCCTGAGTGGAGACGAAAGATAATTTTGAAACAGGTAGCTGTAGAGTTGCTGGTGGACTGCACGTTCTATGTTTTGAGCTGTGTTAGGGATGATTGAGATGGGAGGGTAACTATATAGCTTAGCATAGTCGCCGGATTTAAAAATTGAAAACAATGGAATACTTCCAGGACAAGGTAACATCTGAATCAGTTAGACTGGAGTTGACCAGGCGGATAAAACAAAAACATCGGGCGGATTGCGTCAAAGTCAGGTGTACAACACACATATGCCATCCTCATCGCCGGACTAGCAACTGCTCATGTAAAATATAATGGTCCCCACCCCGTCCAGGGTGAGGCGAACTGAGGCACCCGCGCGAGCAAAGCGACATACCAGTTAAGCGACTCCCCCAGACTTGACACATCGCCGACCATGGGCAGATCCACACCAACAAAAAAGCGTCTAATTATTTGTGTGTCATCTGGGACTACTTTCATCGCCTTCTGCTGCTGAGAATGGTTCCAGTACAACACCAAACCGATCAGTGCGCCAACAAGCCTATGCGTACTAAAGGTACAAATTGCGGGGGCAACTAAAATGTCCAACAGAGAGTCAGAAGAGGAAGGCAGATAGTTAACACAATTATGTGAAAAAGTCTGACAGGAAATCATATATACTCGCTTTAGAAGTAATGTCAGGTTTGTACCCGACATACTTCAGGTTCGCATTGTCAGGTTCGTACCAATCACAAGTAAAGTAATATTGAATGATAATCATGGATGTGAAGAGGCACAATACGATGGTACTGCGCCGAGAGATCCTAAATCCGCAAGGAATGTACATTATGAAAAACACTGAATATTGTAGCATCCTCTTTTTAGCTTGTCGGCCATGTCGGGAACGATGACCACACCATCTGTAGACATCCGGCTCGGGCCACACAAAACCGCTGCGCTGCTGCTGACCGCACAATCCCAGCACAGCCACACTGATATCAGAACGATGCCTATCGAGGCCAGCTGTGACGTCACTCCCCGGCTGGTGCCCCTGGCAGCGACGCTCGTTGGCCTCCAGATGCCAGTAATGACGTTACTGCTCGACTGGTGTCCGTGGCAGCGGCGCCTCTCGACCTGCCGGGCCCAGCTGTAACGTCACTCCTCAGTGTCCGTGACAGCGGCGCCCCTTGACCTCCCGGGCACAGCTGTGACGTCACTCCTCAGTGTCCGTGACAGCGGCGCCCCTCGACCTCCCGTGGACAGCTGTGACGTCACTCCTCAGTGTCCGTGGCAGCGGCGCCCCTTGACCTCCCGGGGCGCCGCTGTGACGTCACTCCTCAGTGTCCGTGGCAGCGGCGCCCCTTGACCTCCCGGAGACAGCTGTGACTTCCCGGGGCGCCGCTGTGACCTCCCGGGGACAGCTGTGACCTCTCGGGGACAGCTGTGACGTCACTCCTCAGTGTCCGTGACAGCGACATCTGCTGGCCTTCCGAGGCCGGATCTCTCGCCCTCTGTTTCTCCCTTTCTCTCTGTCTCTCGATCTCTCTGTCTCTCGATATCTCTGTCTCTCTGTATCTGTCTCTCTGTCTCTCTGTCCCTCTGTCTCTCTGTCTCTCTGTCTCTCTGTCTTTGTCTTTGTCCCCGCCTCTTCTAAATCTACTTCTGGCTCTGGTTCGTCTTGAAATCATCGAGCAGTGGCTTTACACGGCTGGGTCGTCCGTTGACTGCGCTGCCGCCGGGTCTGGCGCCGACCTGTCAGGTCCGCCGACACTGCTCCGACATCAGTCAGGTCCGCCGACACTGCTCCGACATCAGTCAGGTCCGCCGACACTGCTCCGACATCAGTCAGGTCCGCCGACACTGATCCGACATCAGTCAGGTCCGCCGACACTGCTCCGACATCAGTCAGGTCCGCCGACACTGCTCCGACATCAGTCAGGTCCGCCGACACTGCTCCGACATCAGTCAGGTCCGCCGACACTGCTCCGACATCAGTCAGGTCCGCCGACACTGCTCAGACATCAGTCAGGTCCGCCGACACTGCTCAGACATCAGTCAGGTCCGCCGACACTGCTCCGACATCAGTCAGGTCCGCTGACACTGCTCCGACATCAGTCAGGTCCGCCGACACTGCTCCGACATCAGTCAGGTCCACAAATACTGCTCCGACATCAGTCAGGTTCGCCGACACTGCTCCGATATCAGTCAGGTCCGCCGACACTGCTCCCAAGCAGGCCGCCCCGCCCGACATCAGTCAGGTCCGCCGACACTGCTCGACATCAGTCAGGTCACCCCCGACAAGCAGGCCGCCACACGCCAGACATCCCCCCCCCCCCCCCCCCCCTCCCAGCCGCCGACACTGCTCCGACATCGTCAGGTCCGCCGACACTGCTCCGACATCAGTCAGGTTCGCCGACACTGCTCCGATATCAGTCAGGTCCGCCGACACTGCTCCGACATCAGTCAGGTCCGCCGACACTGCTCAGACATCAGTCAGGTTCGCCGACACTGCTCAGACATCAGTCAGGTCCACAAACACTGCTCAGACATCAGTCAGGTCCGCCGACACTGCTCCAACATCAGTAAGGTCCGCCGACACTGCTTCGACATCAGTCAGGTCCGCCGGCACTGCTCCGACATCAGTCAGGTTTGCTGAATGGTCCGACATCGGGCACTGAGCTGGCAGGTCATAGTGTACCTAAGCTGCCGTCGAGTCCGCTGGCACTGCCCCGACATCAGTCAGGTCGGCAGGTACTGAGCTGACAAGTCACAATGTCCCTAAGCTTCCATCAGGTCGGCGGATACTCAGTTGACAGGCCGCAGTGTGCCTGAGCTGCCGTCAGGTCGGCGGGTACTCAGTTGACAGGCCGCAGTGTGCCTGAGCTGCCGTCAGGTCAGCGGGTACTCAGTTGACAGGCCGCAGTGTGCCTGAGCTGCCGTCAGGTCAGCGGGTACTCAGTTGACAGGCCGCAGTGTGCCTGGGCTGCCGTCAGGTCAGCGGGTACTCAGTTGACAGGCCGCAGTCTGCCTGAGCTGCCGTCAGGTCGGCGGGTACTCAGTTGACAGGCCGCAGTGTGCCTGAGCTGCCGTCAGGTCAGCGGGTACTCAGTTGACAGACCGCAGTGTGCCTGGGCTGCCGTCAGCACGTCACCGGCGCGACAGCCGGATGTAGACGGAGAAAGTGATGCATGCGAGTCGTGACTCAGAGTTCTCCGAGGGCATGCATTCCATTCTGTGACACCACGGCGAGTGGCTCATGCAATTCTAGGTGCAGTCAAACAGTCCTGCACAGAAGTACCGGTACATTGCAGGATCACTCACAGCGATCATTTGTGCTGCTGGCAGCAAACTTGTGCATTTTTTAAAGCAGCGGTATGACCTCGAGAAGGGCTGCTGACCCTGCAGCACCGTCACCGGCGTCGGCGAACGCCCCAAAGGCGGCGGAGATCCCGCCCCAAGATTTCAGTATCGCTGAATGCCAAAGGAGCTGCGCAATGGGCAGCTGCCATTGGCGACGGACGTAGGCGCCGGACGGCAGTGCCAGCCACGGATACTGGACGGCAGTGCCAACCACGGATACTGGACGGCAGTGCCAACCACGGATACTGGACGGCAGTGCCAACCACGGTTACTGGACGGCAGTGCCAACCACGGTTACTGGACGGCAGTGCCAACCACGGATACCGGACGGCAGTGCGAACCTCGGATACCGGACGGCAGTGCCAACCTCTGATACTGGACGGCAGTGTCAACCTCGGATACCGGGTGGCAGTGCCAACCGCGGATATCGGATGGCAGTGCCAACCTCGGATACCGGGCGGCAGTGCTAACCAAGGATACCGGGTGGCAGTGCCAACCACGGATACCGGATGGCAGGGCTAACCACGGATATAGGACTGCGGTGTTGGTCACGGATATCCAACGGCAATATCATATCGGATGAATATCGGACGACATTACTAACCACGGATATCGGACGACAGTGATTGCCACGGATATTGAACAGCAGTGCTGGTACTTCACACACACATGGCGGCATAGCGAAGTAGGTGGAGAACCATAAAAGACCGTGGACGGATCTTCCATTGTTGTGCACTTCTCGTATTTTCGATTGCTTTCCAGTGGGGTTTTAGGGCATTTTCACCTCTCGCCTTCTGCTTTCCGTATCGATAGTCACACACTTGTTTTGCGTGATGGTTGTCTTTTTTAGAACTGAATCCTTTAAAGAAACCCAACGCTTTCCAGCAGGAAAATGCCAATCGCTCTCGTGAGGGTAGGGAGGTAAAATAACAGTATAATGATTGCACAACCAAGTACCAACCCAAAACGTACCGCTATCTCCGTGGAATCCTGCGCCCACCGAATAGAAGTACGGATACGTACGTGTAGAATAAAAATTGGACGCATAGCTGACATCAGGACTTTATTGAGCATCCGACTTATCCAACAGCATTCCGTTGACGTACACATCCATGACTAGACCCAGTTGCATAGTACACACACAATAACAAGGGTATATTGCAAAGGAAATACCAATTAATGTGAACGTGTCTTTCAGGGAGCATAGCAGGCACATGTGACGACCGACATCAGCAGTGACACGAGCCACAACGACGTGAAGCTACCGTGATAAACACCATTATACACTCTGCACGGGGCAAGAGCGAATGCGGTCGTCTCTGTACACGCGGCGGATCATAACACACACACATTACGGTTCCCATCGTCAGGGGAAGTTGAAGTGTTAAACGTTTCCTTTCATAGATTTCCCCAAAGTGGGAGCAGCAATGCAAGACTAAGCAATGTGTTCTTGTGCCGAGCTCAGGGCTGGGTATGACGGCGTCCCAGCCACTCTGTCGCCGCAGAGTCATCGGGACTGCAGTCAGTCATACTCCTGTCCAGCCACACCACCGAGACACCAGTCACAATAGTCAGTCATACTACTGCCCAGCCACACCACCAAGACACCAGTCACAATGGTCAGTCTTACTACTGCCCAGCCACACCACCGAGACACCAGTCACAATAGTCAGTCATACTCCTGTCCAGCCACACCACCGAGACACCAGTCACAATAGTCAGTCATACTCCCCAGCCACACCACCGAGACACCAGTCACAAAGTCATCACCTGCCAGCCACACCACCGAGACACCAGTCACAATGGTCAGTCATACTCCTGTCCAGCCACACCACCGAGACACCAGTCACAATGGTCAGTCTTACTCCTGTCCAGCCACACCACCGAGACACCAGTCACAATGGTCAGTCTTACTACTGCCCAGCCACACCACGAGACACAGTCAATAGTCAGTCTTACTACGCCCAGCCACACCACCGAGACACCGCACAGGAGACACCAGTCACAGTGGTCAGTCTTACTACTGCCCAGCCACACCACCGAGACACCAGTCACAATAGTCAGTCTTACTACTGCCCAGCCACAACACCAAGACACCAGTCACAGTGGTCAGTCTTACTACTGCCCAGCCACACCACCGAGACACCAGTCACAATGGTCAGTCTTACTACTGCCCAGCCACACCACCGAGACACCAGTCACAATGGTCAGTCTTACTACTGCCCAGCCACATCATCGAGACACCAGTCACAATGGTCAGTCATACTCCTGTCCAGCCACACCATCGAGACACCAGTCACAATGGTCAGTCTTACTACTGCCCAGCCACACCATCGAGACACCTGCCACAGTGGTCAGTCTTACTACTGCCCAGCCACACCACCGAGACACCTGTCACAGTGGTCAATCTTACTACTGCCCAGCCACACCACCGAGACACCAGTCACAATAGTCAGTCTTACTACTGCCCAGCCACACCACCGAGACACCAGTCACAGTGGTCAGTCTTACTACTGCCCAGCCACACCACCGAGACACCAGTCACAGTAGTCAGTCTTACTACTGCCCAGCCACATCATCGAGACACCAGTCACAATGGTCAGTCTTACTCCTGTCCAGCCACACCACCGAGACACCAGTCACAGTGGTCAGTCTTACTACTGCCCAGCCACACCATCGAGACACCTGCCACAGTGGTCAGTCTTACTACTGCCCAGCCACACCACCGAGACACCAGTCACAATAGTCAGTCTTACTACTGCCCAGCCACACCACCGAGACACCAGTCACAGTGGTCAGTCTTACTACTGCCCAGCCACACCACCGAGACACCAGTCACAATAGTCAGTCTTACTACTGCCCAGCCACACCACCGAGACACCAGTCACAGTGGTCAGTCTTACTACTGCCCAGCCACACCACCGAGACACCAGTCACAATAGTCAGTCTTACTACTGCCCAGCCACAACACCAAGACACCAGTCACAGTGGTCAGTCTTACTACTGCCCAGCCACACCACCGAGACACCAGTCACAATAGTCAGTCTTACTACTGCCCAGCCACACCACCAAGACACCAGTCACAGTGGTCAGTCTTACTACTGCCCAGCCACACCACCAAGACACCAGTCACAGTGGTCAGTCTTACTACTGCCCAGCCACACCACCGAGACACCAGTCACAGTGGTCAGTCTTACTACTGCCCAGCCACACCACCAAGACACCAGTCACAGTGGTCAGTCTTACTACTGCCCAGCCACACCACCAAGACACCAGTCACAGTGGTCAGTCTTACTACTGCCCAGCCACACCACCGAGACACCAGTCACAGTGGTCAGTCTTGCTCCTCCCCATACATAATCAGTCACCAGTTACCAGTCGCAGTGGTCAGCCTTAATTAGTCACCAGTCCACAATCAGTTACCAGTCGCAGTGGTCAGTCTTAATTAGTCACCAGTCCACAATCAGTCACCAGTTACCAGTCGCAGTGGTCGGTCTTAATTAGTCACCAGTCCACAATCAGTCACCAGTTACCAGTCGCAGTGGTCAGTGACAGTCAGTTGCCAGAGACATCGGTCGCCAGAGCACGCTCAGTGATGTCGCGGCTGCCGTGGGATGACAGACGCTGCCAACAACACGCTTCAATAACATCGGTGGTAAACCGTACAAGGTCGGCGCGTGCGAGAATACTCGTTACGAGCGTAACGGAAGGCGGCGCGGGTCTCCTACGGTAGATATCCACCCAGACCCAACCGACACGCCATTAAAGCCGTAGTTGATTTTCGTTGCAGAGTTTCGCGTTCTAATGTCTCATTCGGTGTCCAATATGCTTTTTAATTTGGGCTTATCAGTTTTCATCCAAACATTCATGAAGTTGTGTAATCTTTGCTCAAGGAAAGGGGACCACAACAACATTTCGGTTCATGGCCAACTTTCAACGGCGTTTGCCGTTGTAATAAAATGCCTCCAGTTTAAGTCTCACTCAGAGCCAGATCAGCCATTTTCATTCTGAGATATACCTGCATCGCAATATTTCGCCGTCGCCTACATCACAGTCACAAATCGAAGCAAACAGCTGACTTGACAACAGCTGACAGCTAATCACTTCGCAGCCGGCTATTGCGCCACGGACACACTTCAGATTAAGAACACATCCTCGTCATCGCTGCCCATGCCGTTGAGCAGCGGCAGGGGTGGTGCCTGCTGACTCCTGGGCCTCCTCTCGTCAGCAGCACGATCCTTTGTGGACAACCGCACAGACTCCCGGCTCTTGCTCCAGCGTACAAACTGCCGGCGCCAGAATGGTGAGCCCACAGAAACACGCATTGGAAAGGTGAACAAGTCTGAACCAGTTTTGAAAGGTGAACACGTGAACAAACTTCATGCAAGATCTGGAAGAGTATGGATGCGTTGACGGTTATGTTTTGCACATTAATTTGATCTGAGCCACATATGTAGAGCGCCGGTTATGGCAACTATGTTGAAATGTGTGTTCAATAACGGTGATAGATTTTAAGATGCCGTGGAAATGCAACGTGATTGTTTGCAAGTTGAAACTCCCAATATCACCTCGGCACCAAATATCAATTTTGCGCTGGTTATGTCACTGGAATTCGATTAAGAGCCTGCGCCTTGGTAGTGCCGTTGAGCTCTGTGTTGTTGCTGACTTTGTGCTGCTGTCAACTCTGCTTTCTTAATATGATGCGCACAAAGGTTGAAGGTTGATACGCTCAATTATTTGATAATTTAGATGCCAAGGTATATGATTTTGTTCAACCAGGTCAAGCCAGACCAGGTCGTGTCCGCTTGGTTCTGTAGGTTGTAACCCATTGCAGTTTAACCCAATTTACCTTGAGTGCTTGTATTTGTGACCTTATCTACCTGTATGCTATAGTTTTCCGTCTTCATTTTCATACTATTTTAGATCATTATCTCTAATAGCAATCGAGATACAGAGGGTGGGCTGGGACTCGCTAAATGTCATCCCCGTTTGCTGCTCTTCGGGACTGGAGGCCGTCCAACGTGGTATGCGTGTTAACCTCCTCTCATGAGACAGTTTCATCACTTGCACCGGAAAAAGGTACGCGGCAGCGCTCAGGAATATCTAACGGTACATCTTTTACGCATTCTTCGCCAAATAAAATACCACCGCCTGCAGTTAGTTGCCGAGTGAGCGTGTGGCGAAGCTATTGCCTGCAGCTGCGTCTCGTCAGTCGTCCGCTGCTGGCCTGTGCCGTCCGGTTGGGTCGTTAGCACTGGCCGGACAGGCGGCGCGCGCAGTCTCACGCAGTCTCACAGCTATATGTCCAAATCGGCTGCGCCCCTGGGTATCTCTTGCCCAGAGTAGATGGTTTGCGTGACGCACCACCCATGCGGCCGAGTGCTACAGCATTCATAAAAAAGACCAAGCCTTGTTGGGCGAAACACGAGCGGACCCTCGTAAGTTCCATGTCATCAGACCTCAGTTGTTCTGAAGTACTTTTCGGAACATTGAGATCACCTTTCGATATTTTCCACCCATTGCAATGATTATATACAGGCATTCCAGTAAAGTGGCTGTGACCAACACTTGTGTGATAGCAGAGCATGCTTCAAGCCTGAAGTCGACTCGGTAATAATCAGAAGTTATCCCAGAGGAGTGCGGAAAGTAAAATATCACACGTGGCGCTCACATTTCTCGCTGTAAACGTTGTGAGGCACAAAAGGCATTAGAACATCAACTAATGTGAAATAATGTATGGGAAAAAAGAGGCCAGAGCTCGCAACTTAAAGCACCAACTGTTGCGTAAAGCTTCACGTCTGTATTTATTCCGTGATTCTAGGACGCGTCGTCGCCAAGCTTGTGCACGGATTGGCTACAATTTCTGCTTAGCATATGCCTGAGCATTTTGGCACCTATTATATTTTAACCCGAATCCATAAATATGAACTCTGTCGCCTTACCAACTGTGGTACGCAGGATAACCGGAGCAGCTCAGTTTGAAAGAGAGGGCTCAAGTCGCCTGCCGAGAAACTGCCTCTGAGTGTGGTATCACTCACCGGTCGCTTGTCGGAGAACTGCCTCTCTGGGTGTGAAGTCACTCACCTCTCGGCTGGGGGGTCCGGTCGCTTGTCGGAGAACTGCCTCTGGGCGTGGTGTTACTCACCGGTCGCTTGTCGGAGAACTGCCTCTGGGGGGGTTTCTTCCGGGCCGTTTGTGGGAGACTCCCTCTTGGGGTGTGTGGTGTTGCTCACCGGTCGCTTGTCGGAGAACTGCCTCTGGGCGTGTGGTGTCACTCACCGGTCGCTTGTCGGAGAACTGCCTCTGGGCGTGGTGTCACTCACCGGTCGCTTGTCGGAGAACTGCCTCTGGGCGTGGTGTCACTCACCGGTCGCTTGTCGGAGAACTGCCTCTGGGCGTGGTGTCACTCACCGGTCGCTTGTCGGAGAACTGCCTCTGGGCGTGGTGTCACTCACCGGTCGCTTGTCATAGAACATGCCTCTCTGGGGCCCTCACCGGTCGCTTGTCGGAGAACTGCCTCTGGGCGTGGTGTCACTCACCGGTCGCTTGTCGGAGAACTTGCCTCGGGGGGTGGTGTCACTCACCGGTCGCTTGTCGGAGAACTGCCTCTGGGCGTGGTGTCACTCACCGGTCGCTTGTCGGAGAACTGCCTCTGGGCGTGGGTGTCACTCACCGGTCGCTTGTCGGAGAACTGCCTCTGGGTGTGGTGTCACTCACCGGTCGCCTGCCGGGGAACTGCCTGCCGACTCGTGCGGTCGGTGTGAGACGCTTCCTCAGTACCAGACTGTAGTCGTCAGGCACTGGCCAGTCACGCCGCGTCACCAACGGACAGTCCTCGGCATGTAGCTTACGCTCGTAGTTGGGCGCGCGGCACACCTGAGCGAGCACTCGTATCATGTATGAGACACACCTGAGCGAGCACTCGTATCATGTATGAGACACACCTGAGAGGGCACTCGTATCATGTATGAGACATCTGAAGAGGGCACTCGTATCATGTATAAGACACACCTGAGAGGGCTCTCGTGGCATGCATGAGACATCTGAAAGGGCACTCGTATCATGTATAAGACACACCTGAGAGGGCTCTCGTGTCATGCATGAGACATCTGAAAGGGCACTCGTATCATGTATAAGACACACCTGAGAGGGCACTCGTGTCATGTATGAGACATCTGAAAGGGCACTCGTATCATGTATAAGACACACCTGAGAGGGCACTCGTGTCATGTATGAGACACACCTGAGAGGGCACTCGTGTCATGCATGAGACACACCCAAGACTATTCCTGCCATGCATGAGACACACCTGAGACTATTCGTGCAATGCATGAGACACACCTGAGACTATTCGTGCAATGCATGAGACACACCCAAGACTATTCCTGCCATGCATGAGACACACCTGAGACTACTCGTGCAATGCATGAGACACACCTGAGACTATTCGTGCAATGCATGAGACACACCTGAAACTATTCGTGCAATGCATGAGACACACCTGAGACTATTCGTGCAATGCATGAGACACACCTGAGACTATTCGTGCAATGCATGAGACACACCTGAGACTATTCGTGCAATGCATGAGACACACCTGAGACTATTCGTGCAATGCATGAGACACACCTGAGACTATTCGTGCAATGCATGAGACACACCTGAGACTATTCGTGCAATGCATGAGACACACCTGAGACTATTCGTGTCGGGGCTGCTCTCGTATGTTTTGGCGCTTTGGCTAGCAGTGCTTGCCAAGACAACTTGTGAGAAATATACTTATCCAAAGAAGCACAGGAATAACGGAGAAAGAACACACTATATTTAACGCTTAACCCTGACCAAATAAACACTCTACGAAGGTATCGCAAGGTAAAAGTGATGCTCGTAGTACCAGGAGCAAAAAAAAGAAGATCCTGGAACCGTACACAGAAAAAGGGATTGTTCACGATAGCTAACGCATCGCCAATGTGACCATGCGTCGGTGGTGCACCGCCGCCGCACCTGCACACGTGCGGCCGCGGCAGTGTGCCGGCCCGCCTACCTCGTACAGAGAGAATACACTGGCCTTCTCGGCGGAGTTGTAGGTGTTGAGGAGCAGCTGGATTAACTCCTCCGCCGTGGTTCGCTGCGAGATCTGCAGACTTGTGCACTGAGACTGGAACGGACAACAGCCCTCCTCATTCATGCGGGGAAGCATGGGCAAAGTGCTGAGCGCAATGTTCGTCCAGCAATCATCCATCGGAGCGTTGGTGGGAAACATTCAATCTAAAGTGGTATTATTCATTTGTTGCGCAGGAAGCAGGAACCGAGTGACGGGGCACCCTCCCTCCCCGTTCTAGACGAGGTTAGATTGACCGCATGACTTTGTATGGAACGAATTGACTTCGAAATGGCTCTTGCGAGTCTTCCCCTCCCACTCTCAACTTCGTGACAGCTATCGTATCACGGCCCATTGTTGCTGTGCATTCCACAATTTACGGTTTTATCTGCACATGCAGTGTATTTGCCACAATTTTACAATTGAAACACGGAAATATGTCCTCTAACTTTACTAGCTGCGTGCTGTAGTGTTGTTGTAGTGTTTGAGAGGTGCTTCTCTGATCATACATATTAACACTGGGTATGCTGAATTGCTCACGCTATGTCGCTCAAGACGTACGAGAAAGACGAAAGTGATACAAATCAAATGGAAGTCCCTGTTCATGTCGGTGAATAATGAGAGAATAATACCAACATCAGAATACATTAAGCTTGAACAGTTCAACTCAATTCTTATTCTAAGTGAACCAGTCAACAGTTCTCACAATCTTACCATGGGCATCACAACGCTGTCAAAAATGTTGACCTGATATCCTTGCTTGACTCGTATAGTAAACCTGCGAATAAACATATTAACCGATGAACGCTGATTCATGGACAGCACAGATTCGTCCGGAACGACCAAGCTAGCTTACCATTGGCACCACGGAACTTGTGAGCGTGAACACATTTTGCACACGTGATGTCAATGAACCGAATCGAAAACGTTTTAAGATGCTAACAATGCTTTATGCATTATCTCCATTTTATGAAGTTACCCTACAATTAAAGTGTAATACCATGCATTTTGGACGGATGTCATCTACCACACGTGCATACATCAACCACACGATCTACGACAATATGCAAGATGTGGCATCCGCCTTCCCACAGATTTGTAATGGACATGGTACGTGCTTCGCTACATACAGAAAAACAAAAGAAACGCAAGTAAAAACATAAAAACAGAAACACGATGAACGGTAAGTTTCCGGATTAACTTTTTTGTGCGGACGGCTCCCGTATTAACAGCCTGTTCTTCTTGTAATGTTGCAATTTCCGGATGTCCATTTCACTCCATTTAGAGGGCATCACCTGCCGACTGTGACCATCTCGTGACCCACAGACCACATGGCACCATGTCGCGCCACTTCGGCCGGCGATGGGTGGCGCGGGAAGTGTGGCGGCCGCCGCACGTGAGAACGACAGCCGGACGACGCGTGTCACGGCCACCACAGTCGCCGGCGGCCGTGGTGGCGTGGGCGGCCGACTTTTTACCGCGTCCCCGCCACCTATCGGGACTTGCAGGCGTGTGTGTGTGTGTGCGTGTGCGTGTGCGTGTGCGTGTGCGTGTGCGTGTGCGTGTGCGTGTGCGTGTGCGTGTGCGTGTGCGCGTGCGTGTGCGTGTGCGTGTGCGTGTGCGTGTGCGTGTGCGTGTGCGTGTGCGTGTGCGTGTGTGTGTGTGTGTGTGTGTGTGTGTGTGTGTGTGTGTGTGCACTTGTACTTCGTGCAAACCGAGGCCATTTTCTGTTTGCACACCTGACAACCGAGGACGTGATGTGTATAGCGAGGACGTTTTTGACGTCCTCGGTTTTCAAACTTCGTCTGAAGCATTGCCAGATGCTTACCAGTCTCCAGACGGATTTTTTCGCCATCCTCGGTTTTGACCATATATGTGACCGTGTGTGTCCAGCAGGTGTGTATGTGTGTACTACGTAGACAAAGTGTGAGCAAGCCGAAAGTTACAGTGCAGGCGCGTCGCGCTCATGTTTGCAACTTGACACCACTCATGCTTGCAGCCTGCTGCAAGGCAGGACGGGCCGGTCGTCGGTTGGGTGCCGAGTTGGCTTCCGTCGACTCGGCTGGCGGCGGGCGGCCGGCGGCCGGCACACGCGTTTGAGGAAACGAATTGGCGCTTCGGTTAGGCCGATTTTTTACCAGTATTGTGGGATAGAACAGGGCTGAGGCTTGGAGGTTAGGAGCTGCGACAGCTATTATGGATATACTTTGCAATTGGTCGTTAGCGCAACAGAGGGCAGGAACGTCTCGTGCGCCACATAAAAATGTAAGCGAAGTACGTTTTGAAACATCTTTGGGCCTACATCTTAACCCGCACCGTCTCAGAGGAGGAGGCGTGTTTGTTGCATCCCTTAAGGTTTTCCGCGGACAGTAAAAAAAATAAAAACAGCGCCACGGCAGCGCGCCAAAATTCGGCATACCTATTCCCACATCAAGTTGTTATTTTGCGTGGAAATTTTGAAGTCGGGTCATTCACGGGGCTGAACTAGTCAAGGTCAAGACAGGTCACCTCCAAAAATGTTCAACCAATCGTCACACTTTAACGGGTAAAGATATTTGAATGCACCTTCAGCGTTTAATTTTCTTTATGGACGCAACGAAACGCACCAGAGGTATGGTTGAACTTTCGCTTTTTTATGGCATATTTGTTTAGCATATTTGCCCATTTAGGCTAAAATCGAAAATTGTGGCTCAAGTAAGCAATTTGCATGAGGCGACGTTTACCTGAAACAACTTCTCTCGGTATGTTTTATCTATTAGAAACATAAAAAGTATTTAAGAATTGAACCAAAAATTGAGCAACATAAAAACAATTGGTATATTTGGGTGGGCGAACATTTTGCACAATGCCAATTTCGTCTTTCTATTCTGATTCCAATTAAGTTTTCTCAACGAAATTGAACTCCACAGAACATACATGACGTCAACCGTGACCACATAAACCCCCTCAGTAGGATGTTGGGGTGGTTTTTAGCCCTACTCGTCGAGCGCTTTCCAATGAGACATCTTTCGGTTTCGTGCGACGTTTGGTTTGGAGATTGGAGGGGTATATAATGAATCCCTCCTGAGACGGGGTGTGAGGATTTGACCGGAATTACGGGGAGGGTTAACGTATTACTTCCGGATTTAATGTTTTATCGTTCAATCCGTCGCACTGACAACGAATGACTTCGTTCAGATTCCTAAACATAGATTATCATCATCATTTTACGTTGTTGCAGGAAACCCACTGCAATATTCAAGATGATAAAGTTCTGGAAAAAAATAATGGGAATGAGACATATCCCTCACATATGGTGAAAGGAAACCTGATTCTGATATACTGCCATTCCTTCCATCTTTTCCTGAACTGGTCAGCAAGATGGAAAATGTTCTTGTGGATGCCAAAGGAAGTTTATTAGTCGCTAAGTTCACCTTCGAATGTCCTAGAAGAAACCATTGGAGCTGTGCGCTTCAACCCAGCTTTACAATTTGGGTCAAGTCTTCTATTTTACCATCTTTCCCACATTGGCTGAATGGATTGCTTCCAAATGAATTAAATTGCATGCATATTCGTTCATCCTCTTCAGGCTGGCATTATCACAAGACCTGTTACTTAGACTGATCTGCTTTAGCAAACATTTTTGATCATATATGGGTGAGCCTAGGCCAGGTTAAGCGAGCACGAAGGAAAGCTGCCAATATGCCAATAAGCGTACGTAATTTTTTTACTGAAGCAACATGTACAATAGCACATTGATGCAGTCCACTTCGTTTGCTTTGCCCATGATGCGGCAGGGGTGACGGTTGCATGCCACCGTTTCTTATTTTTGGGGGAGGGAAATCATTACACAAAAGCATTCCGAACTTAGCGCAATTTGGCTTCATGTGCATTAACCTCCGCCCGTGTGGGGGCTGCGAGGGGTTCGGCGGGTGTCAATGCATCCATTTTTTCGCGACTACGGAGGAACGGCGTGGGTTTGGGCGCCGCTGCTTGATGGGACCATCTATTGCGGACTTGATCAAATGAAAAATGCAAATGCCTGATCATATAACTGCGCTAAGACGCCATAGGCGTAAATATATCTGTTGTTGTTAAGGCAAGTGTGAATTATTGGCAATCAACGTCACTTGTTGCCCACACATAAAAAATGTTGGATACGGTGAGATGATAGGCATCTAAGCTCATGTGCGTACATCAGCTTGTTTCCAAAGTGATTGAAAGTTGCTGACGTATCTGGACCTATGATAATCATTTTCAGCTTCTGAGCTACTCGGGGTTTAGGCCGAGATACATATACTGAGAGTTTCGGTTGGCTGGTTGGTTGGTTATTGGAGTTTAGGGGCTCATCGACTGCATCGGTCATTCAGCGCCCATATCATCGTCAGTCAAATAGTAAAATGCTAGCAAAAGTCTGTCAGAATTGAATATCACGGGGTTAAGTACAAATGATACCTTACCATGCTACGGTTCTCATTTCGTCCGGTTTAAAATCGAGTTAATGGATATATCACAGTGTAAATCAAAGAAAACTTGATTTCTGATTGGAAGCGGAAAAGCCCTCCCGGTTGAACAATTGATAACTTCCCTAAGTGAGAGAGAGAGAGAGGTATATCCAAAATGACGCCTTCGCTCATGGTTAAGTCGGCTGCAGGCAATCAGTACGTGACTGAGAGTTTCGGGGCATTCGGACTTCGGGTGCTTCGCACTGCATGAGTTCAGTATAGTGAACTCCGGCGTAAGCCTATAGCAACACTTATAATGTCTAAATTTAGGTCTATGAATCCCATGAGAACGAAACAATCGGTTCTCTATTCTAAAATGATCAGAGCCAAGTAATTAGGTAGACCAAAAAGGCGCAGCTCAAGAAATAGTTTACGTACTGATCTTTATTGACAACGATTTATCTAGAATGGTAGATGTAATCCCTAAATCACCAGGCATCTCCTATATCAGTGAGGGACGCCCCAGTGCCAGTCAGGCTGTCCTCATTTTCCCGCGAGAGCCTCCTCTGTCAGATGGCTTCCTACGCCGATCACGGGGCCTCCTATGTCCGTCAGAGGCCTTCTGTATTGGTCATGGTAGTCCTTGTGTCTGTGAGGAGCCTTCTGTGTCAGTTACCTCTTGTATCGGAGAGAGTCGTTCCGGGTCGGTTTAAGAGTCTCCCGTGTCCCTCAACAACACAATTTTTATGGAGATTAGTGTGAATTTCCAAAAACTGAGTGAAAGTATTCATTGTTAGGGCCATTATTTGTCACCTCGTCTTTAATTTTGATGAAGTGGAAGGCGCAGGCACATATGTTCATTCAGTTCCATCAACTTTAACCTCATAATTTACATTGATTGATGTGGCAGGACGCATCATGAGGTGTGGGGATGCTGTAGCGGACAAGGAACTTCAGATTTCTTGCGTCGTGGTCACTATTGAGCATACCACGGCATTTGCTAACGTAGGCGAAAGAACGCGAACAACTAACAAGTATACTTCTGAAACGTAACGCAGTGGTGACGACTTCTTTACCATTCCTTGGGCCGACATGATGAATGTGTCTGGCACTTTCAAATGTATGAATCATGATTCCTTGTCAGATGCTGAGGTCACACACCTCGTAATGGACCTGTCCAGGCGAGTGCATGTCAGTACTGTCGTCAGGGATGCATGAACCGGAGGAAGGGGGACACGGCGGGAGTACCCCTGACACTGCCAAAATATTGTATACACATTTCATACACAATAGCCATGGCTTGGATGAATTCATAAGCACTGCTCCTCGTGTTTGTCAGCAAACCAGCCTTAAAATGCTGATTCGCCTGTCAAATGCAACGTGGCATTCAGCGGCCAATTCGACGGCCGATTCGGTTAATTCAGTTCTTTATAAATGGAGCTGAACACAACAGGGCATAGACCACCGCTTTGGGCTGTGTTCGTCGCTACCCGCATCCAGTATCCGTCGTCAACATGCAATGGCATGGGGAGATTTTAACTTCTTTGGTGAGAGACATCCGTTGCATCCATTGCTATGGTCCATCGGAGTAGTCGCCGAATAAAGTGAAGGGCTAGATTTCAAGTCAGTAGCCTGACATAAAAGGAGACGGAAAGTTTACTGATGGAGTTTGCGTTACATTTGCAGTGCATTGCATTGCCTTGCATTTTGTCACCTTATCCAGAAATTTGACAGATGTGGTTTACTTCTCCAAGTATTTACAAACGGGGAATGTTAGCGAAGCGAAACAAAAGCTAGCGTGGTGCATGTGATCAGCTGTCGCGATTAATACCCATTTGTATACTTCGGGTGACAAATGAATATCTTACATTAGCTTGGACCTGGCAGTGGAGGGATTACTTAGACCCTCTAAGGTTTTCTGAAATAACTCACAATGCGTCTAAAGAATAACTTCGGTAATTTATCATATAACCCGACAATTGATGAACGTGCATGTCAAATGTTGAGGTGCAGTCAACTAGCTTAACGAAGTTGGGGTACACCAAAATCAGGTGACGTCATCTAGTGCAGTTTTTAAATGTGCATTAAGTATGTCTCACAAACCGTTTAAGATACAGCCAAAAGTTAACCTGTAGTGAAGAGAAAATGACTAAGGTAAAGCTAAGAAGCAAAAAAGTAACCCATGTGATGTCATCGGGTCAAACGGTAATTTGCCTTTGGTATTTTGCACGCAATGTTGTCGCTAATTATTTATTAAAACCTGAATATGGGTACAGAGGGATTATATCCCTCAATAGTGTTCTAGGTTACATGTCACTCCCCGATTAGGCCACTGATGGATGACCCGATAAGAGTCGAGAATAGAGTTGTTCACTTTTTCTTCCAAACACTGGCATGAGACGTAGCACGGGCACAGCAGGTTCTGGCACCGCACGACACATGGCACAGCAAGCTGGATGATGGCACATAAAAAAGCATGGGGATAAAAAAGGGACCATCTAGACAACGAGGGAAATCATGATTGATGAGGAAAGTAAGCAATACCAGAGATGCAAAACATTTCACACATTGACAGCATATCACTCTCTACGTTTCAAAGTTATTCCACACATCATTGGTTAAGCCCTTTTTCCTGGTAATCTTGGACAATTCAGTTCAACATCAAGACAATTTTAGATATATGCTTTAATTTTATTACTAGGGGTACCGACACTGGCACGGCAATGGCACGTAAAATTATGGCATTGTACAGCAAAAGGCTCATGTTCCCAGGATTACGGGTTGCCGTGTCTTGCCACTGCGCCAGAAAGTGGAAACTCTAGTCGAGAGTACGAGCATCGCAAAAATAAGACCCCCTCCCCGCGAGTTACACTAAGAGGCCACATGCTAACCAGTGACGTTTGTTCCGCGGTCACAAAAAAATGGGTGGCAATGTGATACGCTCCTGAACGTGCGAGGGTTAAAGTTAAGCGAACAAAAAGTGTGGTAAGAGCTGAACAATTCCACATGATGCTTCACCATCATCCCACATCCACAAAGGAGGCATTAATCCACCGCCTTTTCGTATTCTGGCGAGTGAAAATGAAGTGTGTTAAGTCAATAAGTAGTGATATATATATATATATATATATATATATATATATATATATATATATATTGTTTCAGTAAAATGTTATGCACACCTGTGGCAAGGTAGCTTCATGTCTGACTAAACACGGCCAGAAATGACCCGTTAATTGCATGCTAGAAAATATTCGCCTAAGTACGTCGGGATAATACCACGCGCTTTAATAATGTCAGCTTCCAGACGAAAAACGGATATGTATGTAGGTTGTTGTCAGTGAATAGTATGTATATGTATGCAGTGAATAAATGACCACATCTGAAGAACGGGATCCGATCAGGAATCTTTTAAGTAGTCATGTTGGTGTATGCATGGTTTCGGCCATCATGCACTGATTTCGGTTTACACTCAGATCTGAACATGTCCCATCAAAATACACCAGGTTTAATTTCGGCTGGCCATTTTGTCAGCATAAACTAAAAATAATTGAAATTCAGAGTATCCTGACCAAATGTCCGCCTAAGCATGGAAGCGAACACAAATACCTGGCTTTCAGTACATATGGATCAGGATGCATGCATCGGTATGCATCACTATGCATGTTGCAACACATAAATATTGCTGAACATGTAACCACTTCTTGATTGCTGAATTAATTGAACGGAGTTTCGTCGCCGCCAGATATTCCTGGCAATTCTGGGATTTTTTTTCATGGCAAACATCCACGAATATCAGTGTACTTAAATGTGATGCACCTTTGTGATATTCGAATTTGGGCGGCAATTATATGCTTCAGCAACTAAATGCAATAGTTGTGAGATTGAATATCTACATAAGTTACACTGTACGGACCACAGCCTATGCATACAAAAATTATACTGTCCGCATCTGCGATGAGACCTGGATTATGGTGACTTAACAATACCCTTCTCGAAGATGATTTTCATTTGCAGTGTGCGTAGAGATCAAAAATGAATTATGCTAGCGACAGCATAAACGGAACAATGCTTACGATTTGCGTTTGAATTTAGAAATGACCACGAGTGCCATTCGAGTCAGTAGAACCAGAAGCCGTAAAGAAAAGATCGTGCAGAGGAGAAAAGAAGAAAGTACATTACATGACTGCAATAATATGGGATTGACTACTTTTGTCGTCAGTTCTACCAACGAATATGCAACTACCACCACCAACGACACGCTACCAACGATTCTGCCAACCATACGCAACTATTCGTGATCGAGCAAATGCATTCTAGGAACATTAATCTTTGACCTGCTAGTTATGGTCTAGATTGAAATGGATAAAGCAGGGTTAGATACCTACAAAATGCTTCTTCGGTATGTGTGCCCAATGAAATACTAAGGACACATCAATGTTTTGAAAACAGAAGACGGGCAGCTAGCTACCGACAGCAGACATTTTTTAAATATTACAATGCATTGCTTACTTAACTATATGAGTCAACATGTCATGCAGATCATAGCGACCGGCGAATCAACGATTATCTGGCTTCTATAGATTTTCCCGAATTATACAAAATTGAAAGAACTCCTGTAATAGTCAACAAGTGAAGGCAATCTATATATGCTCTAAGGCGTGATGAAGAACAAAGCTCCTTCCGCTTCTGGATTTTGGAAGACATTTTCTCTTTTCTTCTGGCCAGACCTGGCCAACATGATCGTAGATTACATAAATGAAGCAAAAGGAAGCGCGGTGTTTTCATATCGCACAGCTGTGGAGTGATAACATGAATAAAAAAGAGGAGGATCCGCAGAGTATTAACCCGTCCGTCTCGGGGAGGGGTCTTCAACCGCCCCCCTCAGGTTTTTCGCGGATAGTGAACGAACGGCGGGCGGCAGCGCACCCAAATTTGTGATGCCTTTTCCCACGTCAATTTGGCATGCTGTTTCAAAATTTTGAAGTCAGGTCGTCCAGGGTCAACGAGTTAGTCGACGTCAAGTGAGGTCACCTCCAAAAAAGTTCATCCAGTCGGCACGCTTTAACGGATACAGGTATTTTAATGAAACTTTCAGAGTTTGCTTATTTCTAGAGATGCAACAAAACGTATCTGGATTTTTGTTGTTTTTTTTTACTATATATACATTTTGCACATTTGCCAATTGCAGTTCAAATAGAAGATTCTGGCTAAAGTAAGCATTTTGATTAGGGCAAGTGGACTTTCAACAACGTTTCTCGGTCTGCTCTACCCATTGGAAAAGGAAAATTAAAGAAAGCTTGAAAACTAAAACTTCTGATATTTCAAAAAATTTAATTATTATTTTTTGGGGGCCAGGAAAAATGTATTGCACTGGTCGATTTAGCTGTCATTTTCTAATTCTAAATACATTTTTGTTTTCATGTATCCCCCAAAATGAACTCCCCAGAGCCAAAAACATAATGTAAGTCGTGAATAGTCATGAATATCTAGCCCCCCTGGTGACGTCACCTTTGGGGGAAATTCTTGTGGATCTGGACCCTGCTCGTCGAGCGCTTTCCGGTGACACCTCTTTCGTTTTCGTGCGACGTTCAGTTTGGATTTTAGATGGGGTTACTATCCTCCCCGCCCCCCGAGACGTGGTGTGAGGATCTGACCGGAGAGACGGCGACCGGAGAGCGGGTTAAGAATATATAGAGTTGCGTACTAAATAGTTTCTATAATAGTGGCTAAGGCCTTGTCAAATATATTTCGAAGTGTCATGGGTAGTACGTGAATAATGGTCTTTCAAATTAAACGGGCTCAGTTTGAGGAACATTTTTTGCTTCTAACTTGCGAAATCTACCGGATGTTATTAAATACTGCGAACATCATGACTTGGAGAAACAGAAGAAGCCAGGATTGACCCATCCAGTTAAGCCTTTTCGATTTGTTTTATATAACACTACACAATGTATTCCAGCTGTTGATACGTTGATTGCTATCTTGAACGTTTGCGGCTGGTTTTCCAATAAAAATGAAATATTTGGGAGAAAATGTATTATCCCATATCAGATTGTGTAAGACATAATGATATAGGGGGTACTCCGGCCAACGAAATAAAATCACTCATGCATTTAGCGAAGGTCCCTTCATACATTTAAAACCATACTATTTTCCTAGAGGCTCATTTGATACAAAAATGACGACAATTCGTAGATTTTATGAGTTGACTTTTCGAGGAAGCGTAGAAAACCACTGTTTATCTTTTACTTATGCTTGTAGTGGAATACTGGCATTGCGTTCATGTAGTACTCTCTCCGGACCAGGGTGAGGTTCTCGAGATTCCCGCCCCACCTCCTCAGGTTTTCCCGGGATAGCTGCCGAATGAGGTGACACATTGCCACGAAACTAGTACGTTCATATATATCTGATTTTGCATATCTTGAAACAAATTTGAGGACAAGATCGTCGGCCCTTGACTCCAAACGGGACAAGCACAGAAATGTTCCCAAACATTCAAAGAGCCACCATTCGGAGTAATTACCACATATCAACGCCAAGCTCAGACCATGCTGTTCTTTCATCAAGGTGTACAACTCTTTGTAATTAGGGGCGCTTGGAATCGTTTGGAGGGGCGCCATTTCCTCGGATGGGAGCCACTGCTAAAATCCGTATGCGGTGGGGGGCTTAGACTGACAATTTGCTGAGTTGAGGAACGTGAATGAGACGTTTAATACAAAAGAGAATACCCGGTACATACAAAAGAGACGTTTATTCCTCTCAATAGCCACTTTTCGTCTAAAGAGGGCATCTATTCCCCTGATAGGGGTATATTTAGCTTGAAAAATAATATGCTGAACGATTGGGGGACGTGGTGCATTGCAATCTATCGTGGGTGTTTTTCCCCGGTCTGAGAGTCGTCACACTTCTTTGGATTGGGGGTGGGGGCACATGCCCAAGTGTCCCTCCCTCTATTTAGAAACTATGGTAGCCCCATGAAAGTGGGCAGCGTCATCCAGATCGCTCCAATAGCCTGAGCACAGGACGATTTTGCAGTGGGCATGTTGGCGCCAAACCTTTGCTTGCTCTTAATTCTAGACACCATGATTTTCCTGACAAACACGTTGGGCTTGGTAATCTGACTTTTCGAGACTCACAAACATTGCTAAATATGATGTGTTCTTATAGCAGCACACCAAACTATGGAGGATGCAATATTATCCATAGAAGCCTGTTCAAACCAGACGTTTACCTTTTCTGTGCGTTTCGCGTGCGCCTGAACGAAACAAAAATCAGTCAGCTGAGCTTCCTTTGCTTAAACGCGAAATTCCTGAAGATGGTGCCTTTGTTTAAAGACTTCGCGTGGCAATGATACACCTACTATGAAACGCATACAAACATCAGCAGAGCCCTCTGATTCCATTTGGAATTATCTGAAGAACCCACGTAGAATGCGCTGAAACCGGCATGTCTAAAGAAAATACCAATATTTACGAGCGCAATAAGGTGTCACAATAAGCCGGAAAACCAAACGAAAATTACAACAACCGAGACAAACAACCGGAAAATTAAATCCCTCGGGTTACTTTTTGCTTTGATCATCATTAGCAAGACAGATTTTCCCACATAATTATTGTCGATCCGACACACTATAGACGTCACAAATTTCGCTTGTTGTCACTCCACCTTACGAGGTTTATATCCAAGGATCCTGGCTCGTTGCAACTTTCTTAATAAGATAGCTAAAGAAATTACCTCGACAGATCATATACATTCACGTTTCATCTCTTTTTTGTATGCCTATACAAGTTGCACGAATTACGATTGCTAAGTTATCCACTTGTTCTTGCACCTTGCGCGATATCGCGAGCAATTTCAGAAAGCATGCCCCAAAGTCGGCACATGCAGTGGGGTTGTGCTGGGGCTCATCCAGTTGCCGACATCCATTGTGCGCAACAGGAAGCATGCAATGGGGACAGCTGTCCGCCTTTACCCATGACCGTTATGCACACGTTTTGTCGTGCATAGTGTACGTTGTCACTACCTAGAATGAGGATCTGAAACCAAGCAGATGACACAACAATTTAAGCCATGGAACGTTCCCGGGTTCGCTAAAAACCGACGAAACTTCGATACACATAATGTGTTAAAGTCGATTTCTCAGCACTCTTGTATAAAACCTGCTACGGGACCATGAGCCTTTTTATTTAGAACCCGTAGGCTAAGGTAGCAAATAGACTACCTTTGTCGTCACTTCTACATTTTGTTGGATCGACGTGCAATTTTGTATGCATGCTTACGTTATCAAGGGCAATTGAAGCAAGATGCATCCAGAAGTATTTTGTTTGACTGTCAGGGACACACCCTTGTGCACAAAGGACGGGACCTAAAGTTGTGCAATGCTCAGTCATTGCTACTGTCGTCAAGTATTCATCATTTGTAATGATTTCTGTAGATTTTCATGTCGTTAATTCCCAAGTTCAATGTGAAGTGCAATAAATCCAAGAAAACATGAGGCCATATGCCGAGGACTGAGTTTCCTACATCTTTGGTGTAGTCTCAGTCAGACCACATTTACCTCCGCCCCACCAACACTTTGTTCTCTCAACGTGGGGCCATGTGAGGAGGGTTTTATCAACCAAATTGGGAACCACACTGCATCCATGTGTTTGGCCACACTGAAGATTGTTTTTCTTCTAACTTCTCCATCCATGATTTTGGTTGTAGGTTGCAATGAAAATGGGGCGGTTTGGCCCGTCAATTGGTTAGCTGTATCCTCCAGTGAACTGGACCCACCCAAATGTTGGCGTCAGGTTTCCACTGTCAGGTTTTTGTCAAATACCGCATTTTCCCGAAATTGATCAGACCCCATCAAGTAATGGCAGATGGAGCATGGATCCCAAATGCCCCAGAAGTGGCGGCGTCCACGATCAAAGCTAACAATGGTGATACAGTTGCACGACTAAATTATAAAACGGCAAGTTCGTTACGAATTCAAATCAAATCCGAATCGAGCAAAGTACATTTTCTACGCTCCTAACAAAAAAACCGTATGACATTGACAAGTTTGGGCTTAACCTTCACTGGACTGATAGCCCTTGCGGTTCGCAGAATTCCCAGAGCGGAAACCTGGCTACACCATTGTGAATTAAGTTCTCTCGGAAAATGACACAAGCAAGTACTTAAGGGCCGAGAAGAGAAGCATGTGGGTGGGTGGGTCCTTCGGTATTTTCAGGCTATTTTCAATTAGAAAATGCAGTTATGATCTTAGCATAATATTAACGATATCGTAGGCCTTAGCTCCTCTACCTTGGCATAAATATGATGGCAGCTGCGGGGGATATCACCCCACAAATTCCACAGTAGGAGACTAGAAACTTGACAATTTTCGCCCAAACGCGAACTAAACACAATGACTTAGTTAGTTAGTTATTAGGGCTTTAGGGCGCATCGACTACACTGGTCATATAGCGCCCAGAACACAATGACTATTCAGTAGGATACTGTGCCTCGCAATCATTTGTCTCCCCACAACTTTTTGTCTCAAACACAGCATGTTTTTCGATGATAGTGGTCCTTCGCTAAGGAAGCCTCCATCAGTGGCACTAGGTTAGCCCGTCCTGTCTCGTGGTGGGGGGTTTTCAACGGCCTCCACCTCAGGTTTTTCGCGGATAGTGAACGAACGGCGCGTGGCAGCGCGCCAAAATTTTGCATACCTTTTTCCACATCAATTTGGCATGTCATGTCAAAATGTGCATGTCAGGTCATCTATGGTCAACGAGTTAGTCAAGGTCAAGTGAGGTCACCTAAACAAAGTTCAATCAGTCGTCACGCTTTAACAGATACAGATATTTTGTTCAAACTTTCAGCATTTTCCTATTTTTATGGCTGCAACAAAACGTACGAGAGGAATTTTCATTTTCCGTTTTTGACTACACATAAATTTTCCATATTTGCCTCTTGCACTTCAAACATAATATTCTGGCTAAAGTAAGCATTTTTTATTAAAGCAAGTTGACTTTCAACAACGTTTCTCGGTCTGCTCTACCCGCTACAGAAGGAAAATGAACGAAAACCTGAAAACTCAAAATTGCGAAATTTAAAAAAATTGGGGGGGGGGTAAAAATTGAATTGTTATGGCGCTGGTAAATTTCGCTGTCCTTTTCTGATTCCAAATAATTAATTTTTTTTCGAATATCCACAGGGCCAAAAACATGTAAGTCGTGAAAAGTCGTGAAAATATATCCCCCCTAGTTACGTCACCTTTAGGGGGAAATTGTTTTGTGGGGTGGATCCGGACCCTACTCGTCGAGCGCTTTCCGATGACACCTCTTTCGCTTCCGTGTGACGCCTAGCTTGGATTTTAGAGGGGGTTACTCACGAGACGGGGTGTGAGGATCTGACCGTAAAGACGGCGCGGGTTAATTAGACCTCACACAGGCGATTATCACCGACACTCAAAACCGCACAGACGCATCAATTATCACATACCACATACACACTGCTCCCGGATGTCAGAGAGAGTTATCGTTACTGACCGCCAGGCGATAGTCCTCGGTATTGACGATAAACATGCATGGTGAACATGAGACGATACACACAATGTCCTCGGTTTTGCCGATGTCCTCGGTATTCCAAATCACATTGGAGGCCGACAATTGGACGTTTTCTCCCAAATCAACCCTCTATCTTACTCGGCAGATCTGGCTCTATGACAGATCAAAAATCGATGCTTCTCTAGTGAAAACTAAGGTGTGTCCTCGTTAGTGACGGCCAGGCCATAGTCCTCGGTAGTCACGGCAAACACGTATGTGTGTGTGTGTGTGTGTGTGTGTGTGTGTGTGTGTGTGTGTGTGTGTGTGTGTGTGTGTGTGTGTGTGTGTGTGTGTGTGTGTGTGTGTGTGTGTGTGTGTGTGTGTGTGTGTGTGTGTGTGTGTGTGTGTGTGTGTGTGTGCGGCGCGCGGGCGGCGGGCATCGCGGCATCGATTGCCGTCCAGACAGGAGGGGAATCGATGGGCGAGCGTGGTGCTCTGCTCTCGGTGTCACAGCGCCGCGCGGTGTCCGCAACGCTGGCGTAGAGGCACAATGCCTGTCCGACTGTCCGACTGTCCGCTCGGACAGCCGGACAAGCGGACAATAGGTCGCCGCGACACCGAGTCGCGTGGAGCGGCACGCGCCGCGCCGCCGCCGGTTTCACCTGCTCTCCGCTGGGATGGGCACGTCACGCGTCGCGTGTGGCTGGCAAGAGGCGCGGTCAGGGGAGGGAAGTGGGCGGGACGCCTCTGCCACGGGAGGTGGACCCTGCGGACAAAGCCCAGGTTCCATAGGTGACTTTTGGGCCGCTCACACAGCCCTTTCCTAGCCTGACCGGACTCTGAACGGCGTGAAAATCCGGAGATTGAGTTCGAAGTCCGTCGGGATCGCTTGATCGGTGGGATTGTGTCGGGGAACTGGTGGCAATGAATTCTCACAAGTGGTTGGACGTTCCTCTCCTGCTTAACATTGACAATGTACCAGCACTTAAATCGCTTCTTAACTTCGGAGAGCTCCCTTCTTCAGAGAAAGAGGACATGGGCGTTGCAGGTCATCTTCTCCAGGCGCGTCTAATGTGACTTCCTTCATCCGGATGGGACCAGTAATGATAACCGGGTCAGAGAGACTGCCGGTCGGTCGGACGTGCAGGTCAGCCTAGGCCACGCCCACACTGAGCCTTTCGCCGTCAGCACACGTTGCCCATCGGTGCCAGTCACAGTCTGCTGCTGACTGCGTGACGAACATCGTCCAAAACCGGTCCCGGTCGGCGGTGGCAGTTACCGTCAATAATTGCCATCGTCGGCCAAAGCCGACTCCATTCGGCTCCCAAGACCGGCACCCCGGACTATCAGCGAGGAAGCGCTCATTTGTTTTTGCGAGATTGTGAGATGGCCAACTCGGGGAACAAAGCCAGATAAACCGCGCCGCACGGACCGGCGATACGGAGTCGAGCAGAACGCCACGCAACGTCAAATCGCAGGCTCTGTTCTGCTGCGGTCTGAGCTTCGGCGTCAGAACCTGCCAGAAGCTGGTGCCCCTGAGATGCAGCATCAGCCCTTTCCCTCTACAATTGGACTCATCTGCAGTGGGTCGTTGCAGCTACACTGCATCCGGGATTCGACTGCACGGCAGTGTTTTCCGGGTTTGCCAAATGTTGCAACGGATAATCTTTTGTATCCAAATTGGCTAGGGCAGTGGTTGGACTGGTCACTTTTGGTGACGGTGTAGCTGGTGGCTGTTGCGCTATCTTGTAGCTGGTGCTGGTAACAGTTTCAGCTAACTGGTACTGTTGACTGGTTACAGTTTCAGCTATTTGGTGCAGTACAGTTCACTTCACTGACACAATTTCATTTTGGGGCGCGTGGTCACCTGCTCCCTCGCTCAGCAGCGTTTCTAGCTGTCGGGTCATGTCCACCAGATAAGAACCAGCCACACTTCTTAAGGCGTTGCTACGGCTATGCTGAGGAAGTTAGGGGACGGCAAAGAGCAGCGAGAAAAAGGCAGATGAAAGGCACACAAGCTTCCTACAGTGTGGGCGAATAACATATGAAATTGCCTTGCAAAATACGTGAACTTCAGAGTTTACATGGCGGGAAGAATAAACTTTGATAACCCATGCACTACGCAGAACTTGCTATTTGGACCCTGGCCACACAACACAATCTGTGAATTACAGTTCGACGACAGAATCCAAACCGAACTTCAACGTGCTGCCAATGCAACGCGACCGCCGCCCTACTATCTCATCCCCTTGTCACTGAGCTAGTCACCAGGTCGCCCTCCAGCTGGGCACAGAGCACGAGCGCGTGCAGTGAATCGAACCCACCCGCCTTGTCGGGACAGAGTAACCGAATCAGGAGGGCGGCCTAACCACATGGGCCATGCGAACGCGCCATATTGGGTACGTTGTGGGAGAAGAACGCTTGCGTGATATTCCCCAGTGGCGCAGAAGCGAATGCGACGCACAGCGTATTATCGAGGTAAAAGGGTGAAGAAAACCCGAACCACAACTGGTGCCATGGCAAAGGCAATTGCCATGACGTGGAACAAATCTCACATGGTCTTACACATATTTTGTTCTATTTTTTTCCAGAAGAAAGAATCCCGAAGTTTACCAACTGTTACGGACCACCACACATTTATTGATCACTATGAACGGATGATTAATGTGTGTTTTTAGTCTGCCAGTTATCATTAAAACGGCTCATCAGTGGCGCCGCGAACTTTGGACCTGGGTCACCATCGTTTTAGGGTCAATTCCTTCCATGTAACGCCCACAGGAGTAATCTTAGACGTCACGACGTTCGCGTCTCAGGCAGTTCCCAGTCTCCAATTTCTGGTGCCGTCCATATTCATGTCCTTGCTTTCCCATCACTGAAGTCAAGTGATGAACAACTGGATCCTGATCACCGCGCAGCCCAGCGTTAGTTGGCTAGCACGGTGTTCAGCCGGCTGTTTCCCACGGTGTGATTCTGGCTGGCACCGAGACCACACTGCACGTTATGTGCATTTTTTTTTCAGGAGGGCCAAAACGTTCACTCGGCTCGAGCACCATGGAAGCAAATCCAGTGACTCGCGCTAATGTATGATCACCGTCTGGTCGAACAATCGTGCTGATCCAGCAACACCCAGCGATATGTTGAGGTAAAAATTATAGGATTTACACGCGTTTTGGAGTTCGGTCAGTTCGAGATTAGCCGTAGGGTGATGGTGGTTGTTGGCTTTACGACACGTCGGTCTCGTTAGGTCGCATAGCGTCACCAATCTCTCGCGCAGATTGTTCGCGGGTGAAGCGGAGCGACAGACCCACAGCCTTTCAGTAGATGGAAGTACCTTATCCCCTGGCTACTCGCCTCCCCCCGGAGTGGCTATGTCAACAGCTGACGAGTCATCTAGAGCTCCCGACATTTGTCCATGAGATCCACTTCCTGTCGGGGAGGCTTGCTACTCCACTTTTCCCCTCAACTGCACCGCTCAACAAGTAACGCGTCGTCACGCGTCCTGTCATAGTAAGACTCATGTGTCAAGAATCATAAGGCGCCATCTTCTGTGCAGGACGAGCGAGAGTATGGTAACGAGGTACGCCATATGGATCCCGTGCTGTAGGTGCGTGCTGCAGGTGCCGGCCAGACATACCGCTACATGGATCTCATGCTGCTGGTCTCGGGACCGGGCATCATGCCGGTGTCGGCAGAGCACTTGCACAACGATCGGAACTGCTCTCTCCTGGTAAGCCGTGAGGTATAAACGCTGGGTCACTGTAAAGGGCTATGGATATGGGTCGGCGTCGCTATGGATATGGGTCGGCGTCGCTATGGATATGGGTCGGCGTCGCTATGGATATGGTTCGGCGTCGCTATGGATATGGGTCTTCTCAAGGGCCCGCCGCTACAGCCCTTTCCTTAGTGAGGAACATATGTCCCATGAAGCATTGCGATGGAGGTGGGCAAAGTCAATTAAATTATGTATGCAATATTATAGTATGCATAGTATAAATATTATATATAGCATAACATAGTATTCCGTAATAAATCGTTATTCTGAGTTAAAAATAACTAGTATGCCCAACAATGCGCAGTCAATTATGTCAATTATGTCCTAAAAGCATGACTGGTCAGATCGAGTCGTGGTTACATGAATTCCAATGAGGTGAAGTCGGATCAGCACGGATCAGGTCGGGTCGGGTTGCTCACGGGAGTTTATTTCCATTTATACACAACGGCAGACTGGCTCGAACGTGTCTGGCACGTTCGAGTTGCCCAGTTGGTGTATCGCACTGCCAGATCACACAGCCAAACTTGTCCGGCACGCTCAATGTCCAGTTGGTGCATGTGGCACTTGCAGAGCCACTACCAGACACAATGTGGCCCGTTCTTCCTGCTGGGCCGATGTGTCTGACTATGATGGGCGCCCATTCGCTTGTCAAGACCAGCCGTTATTGAATTTTTGCGCAAGTTTTAGGCTGACGAACCCAGCGAATCACAGCCGGACAACCCACGCTGGACGGAAATTGGAAACGGAACAGAACAGAACTTTTCAAAATCCAACAAAACAGGACGGAGCAGAGTACAGAACAGAACACAACAGAACACAACAGTTTGCCACCTGGCTAGCTCAGCCAACAGAGCCATGGCCCTCAAACGTCTCCCCGTCTTGGCACAGCGGGTTCGAGTCGCTTCACGCGCTGGCTATTACCGTCTCCGGTTGCGGTGGCCAGTTGGCAACTGGCCAGACAAGGTCGGAGGTGCAGACACCAGGTGGCCGGACCCCATGTGCGGGTACGCTAAGCTCTCGGTCACAATTGCACTATAGGACTGGAATTTTCCGATCTGGAGGTGAGTTCAGGGTCAGCGTAGCAACCTTGTACTGAGCAGTGACTCTGAACGTCCACCAACAAGCAGTTTGAACTAAAGTTACAAAAGAAAATCAGAAAACGGAAGAGAGCGGAGCAGAAGAACGTCACGATTCGGAATAGTGTGGGCGGCGCCATTGGCCGTGAATGTGCATAGAGTGTGTCGTGAACCAACCAATAAACAAACAATAAACAACGATTCGGAATATGTTCGGCTGCACCCGGCACGACGTCGTAAGAACACGTCAGAGGTGTTGCAGCCTGCTCTTCAATGGTGGAAGCCGCACCGAGACTACATCCCCAGACGAACAGCGAAGTGCACCGTAGGCGGCATTTTTCCCATCACATCAATGTGCCAATGCATCATCGTTGTATCATTTTACACACGTTCATGATGCACATCCATGCTAAACTGAACTGAAATGAAAACACCTTTGACATGCACCAACGGACTCAGCCCAACATGAAACGCTCGACACCCAGTAGTTCCCCACGACCCAAAAGTTGCGATGGAGCGGGAGGCTATCTGAATTAAATCTTTCCATACAATTAAAACATCAGCCGGATGATAAGTACGAGAAAATGCCACGTTATCACCAACATATCTTCTGATCGCACTAGCTTCCACGAAAAAAAAACATATGCGGAGAAGTTTGGAAGTTATTGGTCAGGCCCAATGCTTGAAGGCAATGGGTGCGGCCAATTTGGTTCGTAAACTCTGCCCCGTATCAGAGAACAAGAAATTGGTGGGGCAAATGCAAATATGGTGGGGCCCATCACGCACCAAAAAGCGTATGAAACTCTGCCTCTGAGTTCTGCCGTTCAAGGCAGCCAGACGAGCAGTGAGGGTAATCCGGCCACCATGCCAGCCAAATCAACAGCACCGATCAGCGATCGTGATGAGTGAAACCCAGCAAATGTTTCCCACGCGCAGACCAGATGAAACGGAAGTGGCCAAATGCGTCCGTCCGTGACATGATCGTGACTCCCCTCCCCCGTCCACGTCGCAAAGCTGTCCCCGTGCTGCATTGAGCGCGCGTGGGCCGGGGGAATACACCATGGCGCGGCAAACAGCTCACACTGGCCCGTTGTGCCACGGGACAATGTCACCGGACGAGGGCACTCCGATACCGGACAATGACAAAACCGATCCGGACAGCCATTGCTGGCGACAACAGTATGCCAGGTCACACTCAAAGCGCACCTCTCCGCTGTCCGCCGTTGTTGCAGGCGCACCTCTCCGCTGTCCACCGTTGTTGCAGGCGCACCTCTCCGCTGTCCACCGTTGTTGCAGGCGCACCTCTCTGCCGTCCATCGTTGTTGCAGGCGCACCTCTCCGCTGTCCACCGTTGTTGCAGGCGCACCTCTCCGCTGCCACCGTTGTTGCAGGCGCACCTCTCCGCTGCCACCGTTGTTGCAGGCGAACCTCTCCGCTGCCACCGTTGTTGCAGGCGCACCTCTCCGCTGCCACTGCTGTCACAGGCGTACCTCTCCGCTGCCACCGTTGTTGCAGGCGCACCTCTCCGCTGCCACTGCTGTCACAGGCGTACCTCTCCGCCGCCACCGTTGTTGCAGGCGCACCTCTCCGTCGTCACCGTTGTTGCAGGCGCACCTCTCCGCTGCCACCGTTGTTGCAGGCGCACCTCTCCGCTGCCACTGCTGT
>JAOTOL010000805.1:0-132981 GCA_034440575.1 Imbricaverruca yamaguchii | reverse complement strand
TGTTAGAGGCCTGGTGCAGATTAAATCAAGCTCGTGATATATTCAGATGAGGTATATAGGGGAAGTTATACATCCAGTGTTTCACATTTTACTTTGTAAACAATATGCAGCGTGTCGTATTCCCTCATGCAATGCTTCCAAACGAATCACTATGCTAATAGCCAAATCACACGTGTGCTAAGTATATTCTGTACAGCTCAGTTTGGACTTTTATAAAGCCACATAAGTGATAACGACGAATCAGGCCATCATCAAACTGTATTGAATAAACCCTGCTGGTACGATATTGAAGGAAGAAACACGAACCAATCAAGCTGGACATGCGGATAAGACATCATCTCTAAGTTACGGAACACGTTAAGCGGTATCTTTGTCGATACTGACACACTACCTGGTGTGACAACTGCATATACACCCTGGGTGCACAGGAACAACGTATTTGTGCACACATAGGGGAGCGTCTTGAGCAGTGCCGGCATCTGTCGAACTGCGCTCGGTCGAAAAAACGACTGAAGGATATGCGAATAAAACGGCATTTCTGAGTTACGGACAACACGTTCAACGGCGTCGTCATCGACACTGGCGTACTACCTGGTATGATAGCCTCTCATACACTCTGGGTGCACAGGCACAGCGCACTTCGTGCACACGTAGGCGGAACGCCTTGAACAGTGCCGGCATCTGCCGAACTTACTTGTTCCCTTACCTGGCCAGTGGTCCCTTCCATCCCACCGTATGTTGTCCCCAGCCGAGCCGAGCACAGGCAGCGGTCGAACACCGGGCTGTGCTGGGGCGGTACCGTGCACCGTGATGGTCTCCAGCACGCACTCCCGGATGAACTGCAGCAGGGCTGTGTCGTGTCCCAGCATCCTGTACATCAGCCAGGCGTTGACCACTGCAGAGTTGATCGTCCAGTTGAACAGAGGCCACCACCACTTCTTGGAACGTATCCTGGTGCGGTAGCTGGCGACGAACTGATCATGAAGATCTACCCCTCCCATGGATCGGTTGTACACTGCCACTAAATACGGCATGTCTACGATCATTTTCTTCTTCTCTTGACGGGACCATCTTGCGACCTTCTGCATGGGCTCAACGCCGTGTGTGTTACTCATCATGGTGGCGGCCTTGTTGTCTGTCCACCGCACCAGTGCCACATCCTCAGTGCACACTGATGAGATAGACCCTCTCTTCATCTTGTTCATCTTGGCGCTTGGAGTCAGGACACAGTCCTTAGGGATGCGATTTTCCCTCGCCGTCCCCGTCCCTCCTATCCCGGCAGCTGACAGCTGGTCGAGAAGAGGCAGACCCGTGAACAGGTTATCAAACTTGACGTGGTGCCCTTGGCGCAACTGACACTTATCCACAAGACCAAGCACCACGTCCGCTCCTTGGCCGTACCCCGTGCACGGGAGGTCTGTCGCCGAACCACAGTAAGGTTCCGCATGCAGCAGGTGCCCCTCCGTCGTGCAGATGGACCATAGCTTGAATCCAAACCGAACAGGTTTGCCCCTTATGAACTGTTTGCTTCTGTGGTGCCCGTAATATGGCATCATTGTCTCGTCAACTGAGAGGTTCTGCGGCGTCATCAGCAATTTATTGCACTTGTTGATCGTCTCGAAGAGAGGCCGGACTTTGTAGAACGGGTCTGGGCTGTTGGCGTCCATCTTTGAGTTGTCAGCCAGGTGCAGTACTCGCATCAGTTGCTCAAAGGTGTCTCGACGCATTCCCTGTGTGACGAGAGAATTGAACACGTCGCCCTCCTGGCGCCAGTACAGTCTTCTGTATTGGACACGCGAATATCCGGACAACATCATGATTGCCAGCATGACCTTTATGTTGGCGACCGTTACTGCGCTGGTATTCAGCTGTCTTTGCGTGGCGTATACCGTACTTTGCTCAACCAGGAGACGAATCAGTTCTTCAGAAAGGAACAGTTGGAGGCAGTCTGCCGGTGACTTGATCACGTGTTTGAGAACATCCATTTGTGTGGGCGACACAGTGCTCTGGAAGGCTGGTACGCGTTCGCCTAGCCTGCGTGTGCTTTGCGTCCATTTCCTTGGCAGCGGTTTTGATCGCTTCTTAGGTCTTGACTTGCCGGTGGACTCGGTTGACGGCCCAGGTTGTGCTGCGGAGGTTGATGGAGTTACATCTTGGGGATCTTCATCTCCAGTAACGTCGTCCTTGGATGTAAGCAGCTCTGCGTTCGCGGCCAATAATCTTCGGGGCAGATGATTCGGATTCGCAGTAACCTCGTCATCACTTGCATCCGAATCTTGGTCTGTTTCAGCGTCTGGTATTTCTGCCGGAGGCTGGATGACCACTGTGTATTGTCCTCCGACGTCAGCACATCCTTCATCTGGCTCATCGAGAATGTCCAATATTTGATTGACCATCAGGCTGTAAAACGAAACGCGGTTAGAGCAGAGCTGAGACAGCGTCGGATACAAGAATTTGTCAATGGGGGGGGGCTGGCGTGGTCGGCAAAATATATGCAAGGGTCGGCACGAATTTACGCTGGGTGGGGGCGGCAAAAATCTACCTTCGGTGGCGGCATTCGGCTTCTGGGGGATCCCCCGCCCTAAGGCTCCAAAGTAGGGGGCGCCGCCCCCTCCCCCTTGTCACTCCTGCTCTGGTGGTGCCGCCCCTCGCCAGCAGCTGGTGCCGCCCTGAAAATACCGGAGTACACCCCCCCCCCCAGATTCGGATGTAAATGCCGCCCCTCAGCTCCATGCCGCCCCTCCGGGGAGGTCGGAGTTCACCCCCCCCTCCAGCAGCTGAAAATGACGCCCTCGAGTGCAAATTTGCGCCGCCCCCAGTGTATATTCTTGCCGCCCCTGGCACATATTTTGCCGCCCCTTCCAGGGGCTCGCCCCCCCCTTGGAAAATTCCCGTATCCGACCATGTTTGAAAAATAAATGTTTGGGGCATGTGTCGTGAAAATATCAAGGCAATATGATGACTGGTATGGCCTTGGCTTGGCAAAACGTGACAGATCCTCAAAAATTGTACTACAAAGGGACCGAGCGGCAACTATAGTTGCCACCGCCAATTATTTCTTTGTTTCAGACCCGACGGGATAAAGAGATGCGGAAACAGCCCCATGGATATTTTATGTGAATAGTCTCAAAAGGTTATCACACAAAAAACAGCAATCAAAATCGGCTAGCTTATGGACTACGTACCTGTTTCCCACGCGGCGTCGGTCCATCTCCGCAGCGGCTCACGCAGCGTCTGAGAAGATCGTACACTGCCAACGGCGTTCCGATGTCAGGGGGCCCACTCAGGTTTCCAGCGGTCAAGCGGACCTTGAGCTCGGCACGGGCGGCTGAATCATCGCGCTAGGTGGATCCAGTGGCAAACTAGACCGGATTATGTGTCTTGGCAACTATAGTTGCCGCTCGGCTTTAATGGGTTAATGTCAGATGTGCTCTGCTACAGATCAAGTAGAACACGAAGAGATGTGTCCCAGAACCAAGTAATCGCTAGATCATAGTGGTGACAAGTGGTAATTCTCTACTCCACTAATGCCATGTTCACTCGTGATATAATATTGCTCGTTATGAGACGGAGCATCATATTTAGCTGCTCCCCAGTATCCTGAAATCCTAATGTGGAAGCCATCGCCTGGTTTATCCTCCAACGAACAGACTTCTTCAATTGATTTCTATGAAGCTTCATAACATCCGATGAATGTTGTGAACTCTGAAGTGAAGAGTACATGTGTTTTCATCAGTTGTTTTGGTAGTGTCTTCTCAGCGTGACAAAAACAACCGAGGTGTGCGCCATTACTGTCATCGCACTGCAATGCTCACCTCCAGACTTCTCTGTAGTAATCGGCTGCTGATGTCGGTCACCGGACCTCTCGTGTGCCGCCGAATAGTCGTCCATCCAGCACGTATCAACTCGTGTTCTAGATAGCTGTGTTCATCTTGATTGATAGGTAGCTCGTGCAACTGTTCTACTACTTCAAAGGCAGGCAGGACTACAACATGGCGAAATATGGTATCTGCACTTGAAGACCAGTCTAGTGCAGACCTGTTTTCGAAATGGTACTTAGGCATCGTCTGAACATAACTCCGACCAGATCTTTATCATTGTATTCAAGAGTGCTATGCATAAACAGACGTATCTGTGTAAAATATTTGTACGTATATTGAAACAATGTTCACATTCCTATTTTAGTGACATATGCATTATATTTCGACACATGTGTACAGTCATAGGCACATGTTTGATGAAAACCTTGCATACATTAAAGTCTATAAAGCTTTCACGTCGAGACGCGATGCCAGGCACAAATTATCTTTGCCCATAGCCTTCCCTTCCTAAAGCTGTCTATCCGTCGCTGTCGCTGATAACTCACACCTTACTGATAATCACACCGGGGAAACATCCTTGGTCGTCCGGGTCCAATCAAAAGTACACTGGGTTTCGGGGAAGCTTTGGACATCAAGACTGGCTAATGGCAGATGGAAATTATGAGATTTGACCTGTGTTTCGGGCTAGAGATAAGGTACAGAGAGACATGATCGGTGACAGATGGACCGGCGCGTTTCCGAAGGCCCGGTGTGTTTATTTACTGTCTCGGCGTACTTTTTATGATGATGTCACTTTGCGGGCCCCGGGGTTCTTTGGGTTCTCATGACGTCTGCAGCTCCTGTGCGATTTGAGGGCCCGGCCGCGTTTTGGCCCCGGTGTGTTTGGGCTCCTAGTACGATAATATAAGGTTCCAGCGCATCTGTATCAGCTCTATCCAACGCTGTAACTCTGCACTGCAACTGTGAAACGTTTCTCCTGGACTCGCTGCGTTCTGGAGGCTCCCGAGATTTTGTCGGGTTTCCAGTGACTGAGGGCACTGCTATGATTACTTATAGCCCCCGACGGGATATTTGGTGTCCTCAACACAAATTTATGCTGCCCCAGTTCGACGTTTGTGACATATTTTGAATACACTTCATGGCATGTTATGATAGAAGAACCATGGCGGTGAACATTGGTACGATGAATTGAATTCTCATATTTTTTGGTTTGGTGTAGGGTTACATGAGAATATAGGAGGTGTACAGTAATTTTTGGGACTATTTTCTGTTTGCCCAGGAAATGTCATCGTGTAATGGTAATGGTAAATATTGTATCAAAGTAGAAATTTATCAGGAAAAATACAATAGCTGAATGTCAGTCCATCTTATCCCCAAGGAATGGGTGGATCGATGAATTATTATGGAGGCACATGTCCAGAAGGGAACCACTTAGCCTTTCACGGGGACCTATGGTTGAAAAAAAAAATTGAGGGGCACACGCGAGCATTCCCGCAGGGGCGCATTTTCCTCATGGAGTGGCACCCCTGGCTAGAATATTTGAGGCAGGGATACAGTCGGGTCTTCCAAGAGGAGCGCCTTTCCTTCAAAGGGGAGGGGTACCCCTCTTATAGGGCCTTCTCCTATGGGGGCATATCTGATTCTAGGACAAGTGTACGTATGGCAGATATACGTAAGCAAATGCACTTAAGCTCAGATGTACGTATGGCAATTGTACGTAAGCGTAGATTCACGTATGGAAAATGTACGTATGCGGAAGTGTACGTAAGTGCAAAAGTACGTATGCGCAAATGTGCGTAAGCGCAAATGTAAGTTGTATCCGTGCTTGCAGATAATCGCATTTGAACTACAAACAATCGCTCTGGGGCCACCAATATTCCCGTCATGCCCCCCCCCCCCCACCACAAAAAAAATTACCTCCCAGTCAGTGCCGCTCGTTTTACGCCCACAGGTAATGCTCGACTCATGATGACGGGAGGTCACGGTTCACAATGCTACTATTAATGGCATGCACTAGGTGTGGTCCAACAACAGCAAAAGCACCTTGAGCATGGTGATTCTGATGCTGTCAGCACTGCACGCGCGTGACGATCCGCCAACAACGCCGACACACAACGAGCGATTGTTCAATGGTATCATCCTGCCATCTAGCCAGGAATATTGTTACCTATGCTTCAGCGTTCAATCTGATGACATTCATTCCTTATTCAATGCCGTAATACTAAGACCGTGCTGCTACCTAGCGAGAGAAAGCTGAACTTATGCTTCTTGGACATCACAATTGAGAGTAGATCTTCTGAACAATCCGGTCTCGAAAGTAGATCCTCTGAACATACCGGACCAAGAGTAGATCCTCTGAACATTCCGTCCCGGGAGTAGATCTTGTGAACACTTCCGTCCTCGGAGTAGATCCTCTGAACATTTCCAGGAGTAGATCTTCTGAACATTTCCAGCAGTAGATCTTCTGAACAACTAAGACCTATTTGTAGATCCTCTGAACAATCCGGTCGCGAGAGTAGGTCTTGTGAAAAAAAATATCCTGAAAGTAGATCCTGTGAACACTTTCGTCTTCGCGTAGATCTTCTGAACAAACCAGTCCCGAGAGTAGATCTTGTGAACATTTCCAGCTTTCAGTAGATCCTCTGAACATTTGCATTCGGGAGTAGATCTTCTGAACACTTGAGGCCTATTTATATATTCTGAACAACCCAGTCCTCAGAGTAGATCTTGTGAAAAAACATTCTCTTGAAAGTAGATCCTGTGAACACTTTCGACTTCGAGTAGATCCTCTGAACAATTCAGTCCTGGGAGTAGATCTTGTGAACGTATCCTCCTCCAAGTAGGTCTTGTGAACATAGACCTTCTGAAAGTAGGTCTTCTGAAAATAGATCTTCTGAACGTAGATCTACTGAAAATAAATCTCCTGAAAGTGCGTCTTATGAGCCTCACCCATTTCATCTGCCGGAGTTCTGGAGAAACTGTCAACCCATTGTCCTTCAATGGTCAGTATCAAGGGCATGACACGCCCGAAATAAGGATGGAGATAGATTCAGTGAAATCGAATCCACTGTCATGTATATCTGCTGCTAGCATAATTTTCCATTAATTTTAATTATCTAAGGTACCCTCTAGCGTCAATTCCACTCCATCCAACCCCAGTTCTTATCTCCATACTGCACAAGTTTAAATTAAAATGTTAATGGTTTCGACCAAAGGAATGCATCCACCCTATTAACCCCCATCATTTCGACAGGAGGTTAATTAATCCCTTACAGCTCAAGCTTCCTTGCATTAAGGGTCCTCGTTTTAGTCCATTTACCGCGGACATTAGTGTCATTTATAACGTCATACTTAACCTAATCTGTTCTACCTGGTAGCATATTCGACTTCTTATGCAACATTGCTTGAACGGATAATGCCTGATATGCCGTCAATTCCTAGCAGCCAAACACTGCCAAGATGGGAAAATGTCGTTTAGTTTCCTTCAAATGGAACGTATTGTACGCACATCAAATAAACTGGCAATACCATGTATGTGACTACTGGGGGGGGACTGGGGGACATGTGACCCCAATTTCTGAAAAGTAGCGACTTGTCCCGCTCATTTTTTTCCGTGTCCCCCAAACTATCTGAGTTTCATCGGAGCAAAGCTCTACTTAATCATTTATATAGTGAAAATAGATATGCAAGACAAGGACACCTAAAAGCCGATGTAGTCCATCAACGAGCTTCACAGGCTGTCTATCGTTACAAAAATCTCCGAATCCTAAATCAGCAAACGTTAGAAATTTCAGCTTCCATGTCATTAATGAATAACATGAACCTTGGCCATCTTCTGTTTTCTCTTCGGCGGAAAATTTGTTTTCGGCCAGGCATCACATCCGCATTATCGCAAGGTTTTATACGTCTTACGTTTTCATTTTTCTCCCCATATATTGCTATATCTTGAATAAATGCGACTCGGAGTGTCCTTGGATATCTTCAGGACCATTGAGGGAAGTCACGGACAGCGGAAGCACGTACGTCAAGTTCGGCCCATGTCAATGTTCATTGCCAGCCGGCGACGTCATCTGGGCGCTGATTTGGGTTCGGCAGGTTATCACGATAACAAGAAATGGTATTTTTCCGCGGATGTTCCTGACTAGCAAGTATATGTGATTGGTATAAATTGTACGTCATCTGAAATCTTGTGTCATGGTATTTCGATAGTCATGGTAGGCTTTTACATGAACGTGTTAGTTATTGTGCAAAATGGTGTTATTCAGACCCATGCCATATCCATCAACACTATTTAATTTAAGCGGAGTCAGGCACTCGATGTGGGTAGCGCAGTCGGTAGCGCGTCGGTTTGCCGACTCGGAAGCAGCCGGTTCGGGCTGGAGGTCAGCAGTTTTTTTTGTGCGCGTCGTGGGAAGTCTTTCTAATAAGCGACAGTGGACATTGCTCACATGAGACGATTTTTGCATAAAGAGAAGGGAAATACGCAAATATTCTGCAAGGCTGGGGTTCGGCCACCTTAAATTGTCGTATGGTTGGGCGCTTTTTCTCTTCAGCCAGACATAGGAAGTACGTAACGCGTCCACCGCTTATGGCAGTATCCAGGCCCTCAGTCCATTCCTGGCACGGGCGGCGGGTCATCGAGGGCGAGACGGGGGACAGGTCCCCCTGAATTGAATGATTTTGGCCCTATGGCGGTGCGTCGCAAATATGGAGCTAAAAACTAACGGTTGCCCTTCCCCATCCCACCAGTACCCGCTGACCAACATTAGTCCCTGCTCCTCGAGGTGTGCATATAATCGCAGTACGTGATTATCAAGGTGGCAAAACCAACAATTGTACATGCTGCCGAACAGTCAAATGGCTTAGCCCACGCTGGAGTCAGAGCGATGCCATTTCTAAGCTCGGCTCCACGCCTCTCATGGTATACGGGAAACACACGTCACCAGGACTGCGACGAGCATTGCTTTGACAGGAGCAGACGTTTGCTAAAATATTTCGGTGACAATCATAAACTTTCTGGACTACCGGCGCAAAATAAAAAGTCACACTTTTCGTACCATCAAGGCTAGATTTAGATTCCGCAACAACTTGGTGTTGCGGACAACTTGGTAAGCTCTAAGACGGATTTTACATGCTCGCACGATGATTTCGGTTCGATTATCATGCATTGCCAGGGGCTTAACGCGGAGCCTGGAAGGTTGGGGAAGCATCCCCATTCATCCCCCGCCGTGACTTTGCCCATGTTCGCACTTCGTTATTCGGCGTTCTCAGTCGAAATGAATTGGCTGCGTCACTGACACCATGTGAATCAAACTGCTGTCAGGCATGGAATAATACAGTGGGAACAGCAATTTCAATGCTAGACCAGCTCGGAAGCAACTTTAATTACGGCTGAATTTGTGGGCGGAATGGCAAATTGCCACGTAATGCCATACATGGTTTTGACTAAATGTGTTCTATTTTTAACTAAATGATATATTTTCATTTTAGCATATGATTTCATTATTCGTGTCCTGTAACACGAAACACCACGTATTTTGCAGTACAGCACGACATAAATACGGCAACACAAGTTGTTTATCAATCAGACTTTAATACGATGAGTTAAAGTTTGGGAAGGCGCGACCCCGAAGATTGAGGAAGGCTCTCCCTCTCACTGCCGATTGTTTCTCGGTTGTGTACTCTGTGGTGGAGGTGAATTTGTATTTTGGGCGCAACGACTGCGTTCGTCATTTTGCGCACATGAATATATATTCCGGCGCCCAACAGATTGCGTATTAAAACAAGGATATATCGAGGAAGCACAACCGAAGACATATATTGAGGGAAGCGAACACATCAAGCAGAAAAAGAACCTTCGGTTCTTTTACGATGCACTTAAATGCTAGGTCATATAGCGTCGCCAATTTCTCACGCCGATTGGTCGCGAATTGACTCGGTTATTCCGCTGGTTGCGGGACTCGAACCCATAATCTTGCGGTCAAGAGTCCAACACTCTACCGACCGAGCTACCGTGGCTCCACCAAACACATGACAGAGGAAGTTATATCGGTAGCAGGTGCACATAAGCCAGGTTAATTAATGAAATTACATTGGGACAATACATTACAATACTTAGCATGGCAGTACGTACGTATCTGGCACCTTATTAAATCTAACGAACTGTCAAGAATAGATGGAAGATCCTCATCGTGACATCTGTGGCTGAGAACAACTCGACATACATGCATACACAGACTACTCACGAGCACCGTAGTGGGACGATAAGTACGCGTAAACCTACAGGCCACGCTCTACCGACTTCACAAACGCAGGCACATATATTCAAGGCACACATATTCTTGAGTTTGACATACACTCGGTGGAACTGCAACACGTACGTCTAATCTCGTGTAATTTTTGTGTAAAAAGTCCTTATATGCACCTATATGGCAATGTGATGTAGGCATGTGATGCACCTATACGTCCAAACAATGAAGAATTCAAACACTGATCTAAATGTGAAGTGTCGCCCAAGTGCGGCTCACACTTCGCAGTCACTGTGCAAACTGCTCAGCTTTTCGCTGCTGCCGCTTTGCGAGCTTGGCGACGTTCGCCTTGTTTACCAGCCCGAGACGAATAAATGTCCGGATCCTCGCAAAGCACTTTATGCTATTTTTATCTGTGGAAGTGAATCTGGATTCCAACACCTGGCGAAAACTTTCAATGATTTTTGGATGTCTGTTGAGATTGTCGGGTTCTTGGGCATGGTGAGCACAGGACGCTGCATCCACATCTCCGAATTTTTGGAAGAATTCCTCGGTGGGAACCATCAGGCCGGTAGGGTCCAGGAGGCGAGTTCATAGCGCTTGTCGTGGTTCATCTTCGGCATACGCAGATGGGCTCCCAACGATCGGTCTGTTGGTTTCTTTCTGGCCATGGACCCGGCCACACAACATCCCTCCCCCCACCACGCTTAACATTTACACAGTCGTTCAATTCACAGAATTATCTGATGTGATTTGAAGGAAGCTGATATTCATTTATATGGGAAATGAAAACTCAGGAAATCAGGAATTCAAGTTCATGAGCTGATATCAGGAAAAAAAAGTATTTTCACCAATAAAATAATATTAACATCATTAAAAAAAAATGTCTTCAAACAACAGGAAAAAAGCACGTATTTTGCGAGTGACAGTACATGCTATCCCCCACCCCATACAAATACGGTAAGTGTGGGGAAATGGGGTTTTTGGTGGCTAACAAAGAGCAATTACAAAAAATATCCTAACTGAATCTGACCTAACCAACTGATGTTGGGCCTCCTAAAACATGCTCATGTTCGGTCATCTAAAACCTACTGATGTTGCAAACGAGTTCTGCTTCCAAAAGGGGGTTAGGGGGTGGAGGATTTGGAGACTTGAGCCTAAGGAAAGGGGTCAGTGAGTGGCAGGTGACAGGTGGTAGGTGTCTGAGGAAACCTAGTCGAACTGCTCAACAGGCAGGTATAGCAATATCGAATAAATTTCAGGCACTATCTTGGGCCCAGGATAGTAGTAGTGAGAGCCAGGTGTCACGGTGGAAGGACGTCCTTTTGGAGCTCCAGCTTTCCAGATAAGTCGTTGCAGAACAGGGCAATACTCTAGTCTAAGCTGTGGATAAGTGTTTAGCAATTATTTCTGTGGTTATATTTCATTAGTTTTTATCTGATAAGCATTTTCATAGCGCGCAAATTATACCATATGAACCTAGCGAGGCTGCCGAGCGCCATCTTGTTTTAGGCGCGGCCTCGTCGCTTCGATTTCTGTAGTGTAGAGGAATAGGTTTTGGTCTTTTTAGCGTTAGAGTTTAGGTTAGGATTTTAATACTTAGCTTCAGTTACACTAGGTATATCTCCATATACCGGGTAATTGCAGAGGTATAGGAACCCTGCCACATTCTCAGCAACTGGAGCTTGACAAAGGTGATTTGTGAGGAAATCAGTAGAAACGTTAAGAGGAAGTGCCTTATTCTTGGTGACTTTAATCTAAAAGGATAGGAAAATGATAGTGTTGGCTCCCATCATGCAAAATGTTTAGGAAATGCCTTGAAGAGGACCTGTTCTTACACCAGTTTGTACCGGAACCTACCAGGCATGACTAATTATTGGACCTCGTATTCTCGGATTTAAGTGACTTTGCTGAAGACTTGACTGTAGGAGAAACTCTGGGAGGGAGTGACCATAACATAGTTAGATTGAAGGCACATGTAGGGGAATTTATCAAGGATACTTTGGTAAAGGTTCCAAATTTCAACAGAGCAGACTTTGACTACATAAGACTAAGAAAACTGCATTTAGTCTTTAAAGAAGTCTCAAATGTCGTTAATCTAAAGGAGTGTCGAAAAGCTAAAGACACTGAGAAGCAAAAAACCAGAGCAGCAACGCGAGCAAAAGAACTGGATTTAGCTACAAACTGTAATGGGGACGGTAAAAAGTTCTTTAGTTTCTACACGCTGAGTAAAGTTTCTAGCACAATTGGTCCACTGGAAGTAAACGGGACTACCTTGGGTGAGGATAGTGAGATGGTTGAGGAGCTGATCAAGTAGTTTAAATCAGTGTTTACATTGGAAGATATGACTAATCTGCCGACCGTACACCATAGTTCAGTGACATGTGATCTGATAAATGATGTTGATTTCATTGATAGTGATGTTGTTTACAATCATATCAGGAAAATAAAGCCAAACAAGGCAGCAGGACCTGATGAAATTTATGCTAGGGTGTTGCGGGAAACTGAAAAGGAACTGGCATTTCCACTTAGTATAATATTTTGTGGATCAGTTTCACAAAATGAAATTCCAACCGATTGGAAAAGGGCAAATGTAGTTCCTATTGTCAAGAACAGAGAAAGAGGGAAAGTTGAAAACTATAGGCCAGTAAGTCTCACATCCATAGTCTGCAAGGTACTCGAATCAATTTTCAAGGATAGAATAGTTAATTATCTGGAAGGTAGCAGATTGATTCAAGATACTCAACCTGGGTTTAGAAAAGGACGATCGTGTCTCACAAATCTCTTGGACTTTTTGAACTTCGCCACAGAACAATTTGATCAGGGAAAACAGGTTGATGTAGCATATCTTGACTTTAGTAAGGCCTTTGACAAGGTACCCCATAAACGGTTAATGATACAGCTTCAGTCCCATGATATTGCGGGTAGCATCTTAAAATGGATAGAGTTGTGGCTTTCAGATAGACAGCAAAGAGTGATGTTAAATGGTACAAAGTCATCATGGAAAAATGTTCTTAGTGGAGTCTCCCAGGGGTCAGTACTGGGGCCACAACTGTTCATTATATTTATAAATAACATTGAAAGTGGCCTAAGCAGTAAAGGTTTGAAATTTGCGGATGATTTGAAGGTCTTTAGGGCAATAACAGGTCAAGATGAGTATATCTCGCTGCAAAAAGACTTAGACGAACTTGTGAAATGGTCCGAAGAATGGCAGTTTTTATCTTTGTATGTTTTTAAGAATATTTTTATGAGCGATAGGAGACGTGCGCGGCCACGCTACTGGTGGCTCTTCGTTTGCACCTAGCGGCGGATGTTCGAACTGTAAGCATGCCATTGGGTCGCATAGTAGCCGCGGCCGCTAGATGCAAAATCTTGAAGATAATTGTGAAAAACAAAGAAAGTATGCCATCTAGAGATTTTGCCCCACCTGTGATGGATACATTCATAATTTCTGTATCAGCTGATACCACTTAGACTCCAGTATAATGGTCGTTAGTAATCGTCAATTTTGTTCTAAGGTATTCACGTATGCTGATCTCCCTATTCCGCATGGGGAACGCCGGAAGCATAATGTGGTCGCATTTCAAATTAAATATTTTGATAAAAGGGTGGTAGGAACTAAAAATACCCCCCCCCCTGGAACGCCTTCAGAATTGATCGCTCGTTTCAATGAAGGTATTTCTGATCAATTGACACTACCGCTATACATCGTCAAATTTGATTAAAGATGAAATAACACCGCAACGATGTCTGCCAGGACAATGTCCATTTGGTGCTGATGATAAGGGTGCTGGTGTATGGAACTTTACTTATTTTTCTTAGTTCATATGAAACAAACCTTGTCTTAAATGCCTTATCTACCAAGCAGCATCATATAGATAATGCTAAAGTCACCACATGCGAAGGCAAATTTTTGCATCCGCCTTCACCGCAAGGTGTGGGTACAGCCAACCTGTTTTGAGTCGGATCGAGTGGTATACAAATTAATGCCAATTATTCCAATACTCGTATCTGGATTCGGTAGGACCTGAACATGATATTATAAAATACCATAAACCAAGAATGACTTTTGTTTTCTTTTATCCACCTTGGATATGCCAGTGCCCTAGCCATTTCCACCGTTACTGAATCCACCGGCATCGCCAAGACGAGTAAACATCATAGGTGTGGAAACGGGGGAGGAGTGGTTAGGTCCCCCACTTTTCACTTTTCGAGACGTTCCTATGCGTCTGGTGGACGTGGCCTAGTCGAGAACTTTGACTCGTCCTTTGACGTATGCAGGCTTGCTATCAAAGCCCACTATACCCTGACCCAATATAAATTCTAAGAGTGGGAGTGTTGAATGACTGAAAGCGGGCACGCCTACCTATCCCAGCTAACATAGCATATTTGAGCCCTAGGGGCCTGGTCACTCGAAGCCTTATGTAATTTAGCAATATAAGAATGATTGAGTATTTTGCAGAAGTACTTTGCATAAAAAAAAATCACTAAAAAAACCCTCTCGTGCCGTCTCTACCCCACCCAAAGTCCGTTACCACAGCCCTTTGATTTATGAAGACGCTGAACCTCCTCGGGAGTGTCCAACTGTTGTGGCTTATTCAGTTATTGTTGGGTAAATGAAATGTTGACACCTCGCTCAATTCACCAGAGTGGTCCGAGATAATCATTTCGAACTGTCGCGCAGCTGAAGCTCTGATCTAAGGGTACACCAGCGCACTTAAGTGGTGGAAGTTGTACTTGAAACCTTAAGAACCCTTAACTTTGAAATTATGTTGACTTTATGCTATCAATCATGATTAGGCAGCAAGGGATCCAACATTATCAGGGTGGAGGGAATCAAACATGGCATGTGGGCATGTGGAAAGTGATTGTGGAAAGTGATTCAGGATCAGTATATTAGCTTTATAGGTTTTCCCAACATTTTCAGCATATATTGCAACACACAAAGTTTAATTTTCTGCATTCTTTGGTTTGTTTATTAAAAATATGGGATTCATGATAAAAATGAGTGGTAACCTCGTTATGATTATGGAAATAAATGTAGTTTATTTTGACTTTTCTTGACACTCTGCAACAGCCTTCAACAACACATTTACTGATATTCCCATTCAACACCAGTGCCTGAGGCATTCCATATTTGATGAATGGCAAACCAAGGGGAACAATATTCCACACTGGTGTTTGGCATCATTAGTACTTTCTTCTATTAACACAACCTGTATGTACAGTATTATTGGGCTTTAAGATCTTCACAAGACAGGTTTTAGACACATGCTACCTGCAGTAATCAAAGAAGGGGTTAGGTTAGGTTTAGTCAATGTTTTTATTTGCAAAGATTGCTCTTTGTTCCTCAAGTTCCTTTTGTTCTTCAAAAGCAGCTTATGCTGTTAGGTCAGGGTAGGTTTTTAATTTCATTTTTCAGAAGAAAAATTTGTTGTATTTTTTTCTCCATCTTCCTAATTGTGTTTCTTACATTAGGAGTTAGTCTAGGTTAATCTAGACCATGCTGTATTTTTCCTTTTAATTAACATTATTTTGTATCCTATATGACCCAACCCAAAGCTCCTTTTTATTGTGTTACTTTTTCTGCCAACTAAGAAATATAAAATTCCAGAGGAAATGACTGGTCGCATCATGCTCACTACCTTTCCAAAATATTACAGTGAGGAATAAACGAACAATTACAAAATTACCTGAAGGGAAAAAACATATGTACAATACTTATGCATACCATAGTGTTTGTGACTTGCAATTTTAAAGTATTTATTCCTTGGGAATTAATTATCAGGAAAAATGAGCGATGGAGTTACATCATTACATGCACTCTTAATTTTTATGAGGATGAATGATCAAAGCCTGGTGGAAGCATCTGAAGCAAAAGTAACAAAGAATACCGAACAGTTCTATATTTTTGTTTTCATGTGCTTAAATGCCTCAGTTTTCAATTACATTTCACAGAATAGGTTTATGTTTTCACTGAACACAAAATCATTTTGGAACACAATAGATAGTGTTGTGTGACCAATCGCAATCAATGTGACACAATCAATGTGCCCAATCATTTCCTCTGGCAATAATTACTCATCATTTGGCAAGTACAATCATACCACAAATTTTCTTTCATTCATATAATACAACCTAAAATGTATGTTAGAATGAGATAGCACAACATTCCCTGAGAAAACCTAAATGGCATGCAGTCTAACAAGCCTAATAAGGCAACCTAATGTAACCTATCAAAGCCTAATCTTCCTTTTATAAAAAAAAATTAAGAAAATGACAAGTATGAAACACTTTTTCCTAGCTAACCTAGCCTGAACTGTTTTTTTAAAAGAAGGAAGCTCAATTTATAAAATGTTAAAAACATCGAAAATTTACCCAGGATACAGGTTACCTTGCTTAGCTTCACCCTTCATGTGCTTCATAAAGGTGAAATGTGTGTAAACCTTGTCATGGTTGCCTTACGCTATAATACCATTAAAAAAGAACATTTGTAACATGATTTGGGCTCTAGGGTACATTGGCTGCCATTTAGCCAATTAGCTTTTAAGATGATTTCTTCTGACAAGAGGTTAAGCTAGGTTAGGTTAATTGATGCTCCATCTTCATTCCTAATGTGATTATTCTTGGTATGTTACCCAACTCAAGGTCCCTTTATTCCCTGTCTCCTGAAATGTAAGCATTTACAGAAGAATGTATTGGTCATGCGAGAAAAAAAAATATCCAAAATTTTGCAGAATAAAAATTGATATAACTGAAGCTAAGAAAACATATGTCCAAGTTGACCAAGTTGACATTGTAAGTATAAGGCTTTAATTCGCATAAATTGTTTGAGGTGTATGTTCTTAATGTCAACCACGCCATGGGTAAGTTAATTCTGGGGATGTGCCCTTCGGTTCAAAGCCACCAGCATGCTAGCAAAAGAAGACAAAACCTTCAAGCTTCAATGAATGATTTATGTGCTTTTCAAACTGCGGGGAAACTAACCGTGGGAATAGCGCCATAATAGTGCTAAAATTAAAGCACCATGTTTAGTAGATTTATCAGTATAGTCCCAAACTAGAACACAATTCAGCAGTATTCTGGAATAAATAAGCGCCTCTGGTATATGACGTCACGTGGCGTAGGTTTTGTCTAGTCTGGTCTGTGGACTCCAAAGCATGGATGATGTACGCCTGGATTTGAAACTCCGCGTCGGCGCCTTTCATCTGCGCGTATCGGCAGCACCAACCTGCCAACTAGCGGAGGGTAAGTAAAAGCACGGAAGCGCGGACAGTTTTAGGCCGTGTGCCTATGAAATTTCTGGGTACGCATTTCATATCGGCATTTTTTTCAAGTAATTCAGCCACCCCGGGAGGATTGCATCTCTCTTCCATGATACAGAATTGATCAATAAATCTCACCGTTCTTCCCTTATTAATTTATTACGCTCCGTTCCGAAGTTGTCGTGATGCGAAGTGAACGCGTCTGTGGGAGGGAGCCAATTTCGCCGAAAGGGTCGGTACACCTGTTGATTTCTTAAAACGCTCGAACGGGACAAAGTACATGAGGGCAATAGGCAGACAAAAATGAACGGGGGGGGGGGGTTACACTACATAGGTTCCCATGCTACAAGTTGAAATTATTGCGGATGGGGGAAGCAAGCATTGAGGAGCAGTTCCACCCTTAAAGATAAGACTAGGCGGTTCTGTTGTCGCCCCACCCTCCTTGCTGTCTAGATATGTGGCTGATATTTTCAGGTGGAGTGGTTTACACAACTGAATGGAGAGAATACTTCAGCGTACTCACCAATCCGCGGAGGATTGAGCGGAAGTTCCATGAAGGGTACAAACCCCTCCCCATACACCATACCACTGACAGGTTCATGATTTTGCCAAGGAGGCGTCATTTCTCCAGACGGGCGGCTCTTGGTCCAGAACATTTTGACGGGGTACACTCCGATCTACCAGAGTGGCACCATTAGTTTTTGTCTGAGGAGTGACTTTCGCCGAAAAATTTCGCGGCGTACGTTCGGAATCTCAGAGGACTGCCGTTCTCAGGCCCATGGACGCGTTCCGCTGAGCATTCCAAGGGAGGGGTACACTGGAACCTCCAAGAGAGGCGTCCTTCGGGTCATAAGGGGCGCGGCTTTCTCTTCTCCCTCCCCCATTAGACGAACCCTTGCAACATACCCTAGCTGGCAACGTCACTACCTCTCGCTGATTCGCTACCACTTGCCAGTCGTTCGACTCAGGCGTGTTATTTTATATACCTTTGACGGGGACTGCCACCTCAATGTTTGTTTGACCCACTCCGCAACTATTTCAGCTATTAACATGGGAGCCAATGGAATGTGGCCCCACTTCATTTTGGTCTGTACGTTGCCTTCATGTACTTTGCCCCGTACAATCTTTTCACGATAAAGAAAAAATGGAGAGATAAGAGGTAATGGTCTAAGATAAAGATCTTCAAGATACCAACATCGGTGTGCCGACCCTTGCGACGAGATGGGCTCCCTCTCAAAGATGTCCTCACTTCGCACCAGGACAACTTCTGAACGGAGCGTAATAAATCAATAAGGAAATAGCGGTAAGGTTCCCTGATCAATTCTGTATCATGAAAGGGTGATGGAATCCTTCTGGGGTAGCTGAATCAATTGGAAAAAATGAAATACGAAATGCGTACCCAGAACTCCCATAGGCGCACGACCTAAAACCGGCCTCGATTTCGTGAATTTACTTACCCCCCGCCAGGTGGGCTGGTGCGCAAACAGCTGTTGGTTTCCAATCCAGGCGTACATGATCCATGTCCAAAGTCCGCAGTTCTATTATAGTTGGTTTGCAACTATACTAGAACTGCGGACTTTGGAGTACCTGTTGTCTCTAGTTATCTTTCGTCAAATAAACGTCGTATTCGTATTCGTATTCGGTGACGAGTTCGCCGAAGGCGTATTTATATTGGCATCGGCACTCAGCGACGGGTTTATGATCGTGCGAACCAATTACCACAAATGCTTATACTGAACACGCTGTAAGCAACTGCATAGGTCTCACAACACCACCTTAACGATCAAGGCCCAACTCAAACCGGTTTCTTTGGTCGCCTGTCATTTTTCCATTTTCACCCAAACCTGCCCAAATCTGGTATCAAGCGATAGCCTGTGGTGAACCATCGCGCAACATTTAAAACCCGTGCATGACAAGGCCAAACTCCAAGGTCAAAGGTAAGCTTCATTCATCAGAGGACGATATTGAAGAGATATCGACCGAGCGCGAGGTTCGGTTGCTATCGTTTCAATTTCCATCAAATGGGCGTCATCCTACGTGGCTTGCTATGCAGCATAAGAAAGCTAGCCACTCAAATTATTTGTCAAGGACAAATGCCAAGCTGATGCTTCGCTCGCCATTTTTTCGTTTTCTCTCAAACCTATCCAAATTTGGTATCAAGCTTTAACCAAGGGTGAACACTGGAGTAACATTTCAAACCGGGGCATGTCAAGGTCAAAGACTTCATTGAGTTCTTTGATGTCATCGCGTTTCGTCGCTATAGCTTCACTTTGCAGAACATGTGGGTAATTCGTGTTGACTCACAACAGTAGTAATGTTGACCCACAATAATAATAATCTTGAGGGGTCAAAATTCAAGCTGATTTCCTCGGTCGCCTCATGTTTTTTTGTGGTTTTCACCCAAGCCTGCCCAGATCCACTATCAAGCGACAACCCGACGTGAACCATCGAGTGACATTTGTAAGGCGGAATATGTCAAGGTCAATCCTCAAGGTCAAAGGTTAGTTGGATTTTTTTCCGAAGTGTTCGCAATTCGTCGCTATTGCTTCAATTTGCACGAAGTGAGTGTCATTCGACGTGACGTGTGCCGTATTATAACCCTGCCAAATATAGCTAATTTCTAAGATAAAAGGTCAAACAGATTTCTTTGGCCGCCTCGCATTTTTTTCTTCGCCCTAACCTACCCACATCTGGTATCAAGCAATAGCCCGTGGTGCACCTCAGGTAACATTTCAAACCTTGACATGTCAATGCCAAACCACAAGACCGAAGGCTAGCTTAAGTTGTTTGAAGCTCTCGCGCCTCGTCGCCATGTCTTTAATTTTCATCCAGTGGAGTCATTCGATGTGCCGTGTTGTACTCTAGCAAATTTTTTCAGAAATCACAGAAATTCATCAAAGTCAAAGATCGAACTCAATTCTTCGGTCGCCCCGCGTTTCTTCGTTTTCTCCCAAAGCTACCCATGGTTGTGATGAAGAGATATCCTGTGGGTAACCCTCGAGCAACATTTAAAACCCAGACATGTGAGATCAGGGCTCAAGGTCAAAGGTTAGTTTTAATTTTCAGCGTCCTCACGTTTTATGGCTATGACTTCAATTTGCATTATGTCCTTCGACGTGGCTTGCCGTAAGGCATCAGAATGTTGAGATATCGAAACAATTTCAAATGTATCGAAGGTGCGGCGTGTGTACAATGATGGAGAGTGTACTATGAATATAAATGTCAAATCTATTTTTGTTTGCAGCCGTTGTGATAGCAAGCACTCGTATTCTATATGACTAGCTCCCCCCCCGATATGAACGATAACCTAATCGGAAAGTGCTCTTATCGCTGGATTTTAATTTACACTGCCACATTGCTATTCCGGACATAGAAAATATAGAACTTTTTTTTCTCGAATTTCCAGCTTTCCTCTTAATGGTTCAACGGAAGTTGTCAAATTTGCACAAGAATCCACGCGTGAATGCGCACAATTGTATAACTAGCCGGAGTTCATAGCCACGAGAGAGCAATCAGTGGTAGATCCAGGAATTGTCACGGAGCCGCTTGTCTGGAGCGGCGCCATTTCTTTGGAGCAGCGCCACTGCGAAAGCACCTGGAGGGGTGTCTCTGGCTGCAAAACTCGAAGGGGCGTGTTGCATTCGGACCTTCCTGAAAAAACGGCCTTTTCTTCTAAGGGGGTGCCTTTTGTTTCATAGGGGCGCCCCCGGCTGAAAAATTCGAGAGGGGAACCTTTCCATAGGGACGTCTTTTCCCCGCACAAGGGACGCCACCTTCCACGCGGGGGGTAGATGCCCTCAGTGCCACACCCTTTATCTGCATTGGTTGTCATGGCATCCAAATATGTGGCCGTAAAACAGGAAAGCATGAGAAAGGCAGTTGGAGAACTATATTTGCTACCATAAAACCAACGTCCAATATTTTATGTCTTTCGTGCTACAAGTGGGCAAGGTTTAGCGTACTTACAGCATTGCTTTATGGTGATCGTGAATCCAGTACATACGACATAAAGCTAGATGTTCATGAGCAGTGATAAGTAGTGAAACTTCGTAATTTTGGCGTAATTTCTAGTCCCCAAAATATTATTTAAAACAATGGTAGATCTGAAAAATTGAAATGCATTGAACATTGAATTGAAGTGGCTGAAAATGACATTGAAAAAAGTGGCTGAAATCGAAGGATTTTTTTTTAGAGGCGAGAGGGGAGAGAGGGGGCAGGGCCATGTATCCTGTTCGAACTTACCGCATCCCTGGTTTGTCGCCCCTCCTCCCCCTATTTCGAATCCGTGGTTACACCCATGGGCATGATCATTCTCAAAGATAATACAATGAAATATATAGGCACTGTGGGCATCAGAATATGTTAAAACAGTTCATACATAGATTAATACATACGTACCGTTCCTACCGCCGTTTTTCTTTTTGTGCGGAAACCAGTCGAATGAAATGACGAAAATCGGGTTATATGCTTGTTGAGATGATGTAACTATTGTACATGAAATAGGGGAAAGTGAGGTTAGTTGAGCCTTTACGTAAGTTGAGCCACACTCAGAAATTATAAGCCACTTGCCGACACTTCAAAGAAAGTCTCCATTCTTGGGTTGACGGGGTCCGAGACCGGTAGATATCTGTTGGGTCTGGAACAAAAGTGTGTTTTGAAAGTATGAAATGATTTTTCCTCGACTTGGAAATGTTTTTCCTTAATTCGTAACAGATAAGCTTCGGTCAATATAACACAATTGTAGGCACCTGTGTGGTTTGCCTACTCCACTGTGCGGGCCGCCGACACCGTTGTGTGGGTCGCCGACATCGTTGTGTGGGCCGCTGACACCGTTCTGTGGGCCGCTGACACCGTTGTGTGGGCGGCCGAAACCGTTGTGTGTGCCGCTGACACCGTTGTGTGGGCCGCCGACACCGTTGTGTGGGCCGCCGACACCGTTGTGTGGGCCGCCGACACCGTTCTGTGGGCCGCTGACACCGTTGTGTGGCCCGCTGACACCGTTCTGTGGGCCGCTGACACCTTTCTGTGGTCCGCTGACACCGTTGTGTGGGCCGCTGACACCGTTGTGTGGGCCGCTGACACCGTTCTGTGGGCCGCTGACACCGTTGTGTGGGCCGCTGACACCGTTCTGTGGGCCGCTGACACCGTTCTGTGGGCCGCTGACACCGTTGTGTGGGCCGCTGACACCGTTCTGTGGGCCGCTGACACCGTTCTGTAGGCCGCTGACACCGTTCTGTGGGCCGCTGACACCGTTGTGGCCCACCGACACCGCTGTGTGGGCCACCGACACCGTTGTGGGCCGCCATATTTCCATGTGGGCGCCGTCCTCCGAAGCTTGTGTGACTGGAAACATCTTGACTGCAGGCATGCTGTACTCGACGCTGTTGCTCCTCTCGACGGTGGTGTTTCTGCTGGTGGCCACCTACATCAGTCGGTGGCGGCTAAGCAGGCTGTACGGAATCAGTCTGATGATCTGGTACGCTACCTTTCTCATCGTGGCCTGCCTCTACGAGATGAACGTCTTCGGTCAGCTGACCCTGCCCACGTGTCCCAGCTGGTTATAATGCTAGCAGACCCGATAGTAGGTATCAGCATGGCCTGCGGATCTCGTGTGATGCGTCAGAGGCCTCAGTTGTTTTTAGAAGCCTATCAGCGTGCGTTTCATGGCGTGGTGATAAATATATTTTGATATCGGAAATGTCTTGGCGTGTACGCTATTAGCTCACACATGCATTGTAGAGCACGCGTTGTTGCAATAAGCGCTCTCATGCCTGTTAAGTATGTAATGTGACAAATGGAACTTGCTTGCCTTCTGCATTTTGGTCATTTTTAATAGTCCAAACGGTACGGCGTCCAGGTCCTGGTCTGTGCTACCCGATACATCGTGCATGGCGGCTGACCTAATCTCCGGCGTACTTATCAAGCCGATGCAAATGGAAGACATTCAAGGTCTTCGATGGGAAAATATGCGTGATACAGTCTGACCAAAGCCAAAGCTTGCTAGTTTTGATCAAACTGATGTGGCAATACCTCGGTTTCCATGGAGAGAGTAAAAGTAGATAGCTCATTGTGTAGATCACTGCGTACACTCATACCGATAATACGTTGAAACCAACTTACAACTTACTCATCATACTGAAATGCACAGAGCCTAAGGACATTCTTTCCTCACCAGAAGTCTAAATTGTGTTCACAAGATGCCCAGAATGTCCCCCCCCCCATAAAAAGGAACACGGTTAGCATTACTCTTTTACCCATGCTGTAGGCGCGCGGCGCGGAAGCGCATCTTCCGTTTCCACACATCGGGCAAATGTACCAACAAGTAGATGGCATCGTAATGGGTTTACCCCTGGTAGCTTTGACTAGCTAGTGGGGTGACCAATGGCCCAAAGGACGAGATATAATAGAAGAGAAAAGAATATAACAGAACAGAACGGAAGAGAACAGAAGGGAAGAGACGAGAAGAGAAGAGAAAAGAAGAGAACAGAACAGAAAGAACAGCAGAGAACAGAACATAAGAGGGCACGAGATGAGAGGAGAGGAGAGGAGAGGAGAGGAGAGGAGAGAGAGGAGGGGAGAGGAGAGGAGAGGAGAGGAGAGGAGAGGAGAGGAGAGAGGAGAGGAGAGGAGAGGAGAGGAGAGGAGAGGAGAGGAGAGGAGAGGAGAGAGAGAGAGGAGGGGAGAGGAGAGTAGAGGAGAGTAGAGGAGAGGAGAGAAGAGGAGAAAAGAGAAGAACATATGTCATGTTTGGTTTCATTTCCTGTTTTACCACCGAAGGAAAAAAATAATGGCGTAATGTTCTTTGTAATTTAATTCAGTTACGTAGCCCTACTAAACCATAATAACCGCTTGCATAACTGAGGAATACTGATAGTAGTTAAAAGTATGTACTATATATGTATATATATATATATATATATATATATATATATATATATATATATATATATATATATATATATATATATATATATATATATATATATATATATATATATATATATATATATATGTATGTATATATATACATATATACATAAAATATAAAACTGCACAATAGCCTTCCTTTTCTTTCATTTTGTATCGAGTCACCTTTAAATATATATATAAGAATAAGCTGCAGCCTGTAGGATGGTTTATACCAGGTTACAGACACTACAGGAGGAGGTTAAGGCCCTTAAGGCAGAGCTTTCCAAGCTCAAGTTTGACCTTGTTGCACAGGGTAGGCGAGGGAAGTTAACAGATAGGGGTCTGTCTGTAGCAGGGGCATCCTATGCCCAGGTCAAAGGTCATCAGGTAACTCAGGCTTCCCCTGCTGTGGAGGTGGCTGGGATATCTGTAGAGGACTGTTCCTAGTGAACAGAGGAGTTCTATTTCTGGTAGATCACAGGAGGGGCAGTGGTATATTCGCAACTAACATTGAAAGTGGCCTAAGTAGTAAGGTTTTGAAATTTGCCGATGATTTAAAGGTCTTTAGGGCAATAACAGGCCGCAATGAGCATATATCGCTGCAGAAAGACTTAGACGAACCTGTGAAGTGGTCCGAAGAATGGCAAATAAAATTTAATTTTGATAAGTGCAAAATCATGCATGTAGGTAGGCAGCATATGAAGGCTCCATACTTGAAGGGTGGTCAAGCACTATCGGCGGCTCAGCAGAAGAAGTACTTCGGCGTTATTCTAAACACAAAATTGGGGGCATGAGAACAGACTAAGGAAGCCAGGAAGAAGGCACTGAGAATGCTTGGGGCAATAAAGAAGAATGTATCATGCAGAAGTGAGGAAGTCATCAGGAAGCTTTACTGTGCATATGTCAGGTCACATTTGGAATACTGCAACCCAGCTTGGTCTCCTAGTTATGAAAAATATAGTTGGCTTTTGGAGAGAGAGTGCACAAAAGATGGCTACAAAAATGGTTAATGATATAAGTAAACAGGCATATGAGGAAAGACTGAAGAAATTGAATGTTTTCACTTAGATATAGAAGGCTGAGAAGAGATCTCATCGAGGTCTTTAAACTTGTCCATGGTCAGAAGGGATATTCCAGGGATGGTTGATCGTCGGATTTGGTGTGCAACTGGTTGAGTGTCCAGAGTGCATCCAGGAAGGGCCCTTCTGCCTCATAGTCGCACTGGTCTTTTATCTCTTTATGTCTTCATGGTATAAAGCCAGGGTGTGGATGACGTGGAGGCGCGAGCCTGAGCAAGGGGTCAGTGAGTGGCAGGTGGAAGGTGGTAGGAGTGGGAGGCAGCCTAGAACATCTCAGCAGGCAGGCATATAACATCAAATAGTAACATCACCTAATTCCCCAAGGAGTATGGACGGCATCCGTCGGGTTGACTGGACACCTATGTTCCCAGAGGATGTGAACGGCATATGTCAGGTTTAGCTAGAAACCTAAGTCCCCAGGGAGTGCGGGCGGCATAGGTCAGGATTAGCTGAACACCTATCTTCCGAAGACTGTGGACGGCAGAGGTCAGGGTTATCTGGATACCTACGTTCCCAGATGAGAGTATGCACGGTGCAGGTGAGGTTTAGCTGGACGTCATCGTTCCCAGAGCGCGTAGACGGTACAGGTCAGGATTGGCTGGACAGCTAAGTCGCAGGGGAGTGTGGACGGCATAGGCCAGTGTTAGCTGGACACTTACGCTCCCAGTAAATGTGGAGGGCATAGGTAATGGTTAGATGGACACCTACGTTCCCAGTGAGTGTGGACAGCATTGGTCAGGCTTAGTTGGACACCTAGTTCTCCAGATGAAAGTCGTGGACGCCACAGGCCTGGGTTAGGTTGACACCTACGGTCCCAGTTGACAGTGCGGACTGCACAGGTCAGGGCTAGCTGAATACCTATCTTCCGGAGAGTGTTGACGTTACTGGTTAGGTTTAGCTGGACACCTAATACCCCAGGCAGTTTGGACTGCATAGGTTAGGGTTAGCTGGACACCTACGTTCCCAGAGCGCGTGGACGGCATAGGTCAGGATTAGCTGGACACCTATGTCCCCAGGGACAGTGGACAGTATAGGTCAGATTTAGCTGGAAACCTGAGACCCCAGGGGGTGTGGACGGCATAGGTCAGGGTTAGCTGAACACCTATGTTCCCAGATAGCGTGGACGGCATATATGTAGGTCAATGTTACATAGTGTATGTCAATGTTAGAGGGGCAACTACGTTCCAGGAAGGGTGGGCGGTATAGGTCAGGATTAGCTGGACACCTATGGTCCTAGAGTGTGGACGGCATAGATCACGGTTAGATGGGCATCTACGTTCCCAGTGGGTGTGGAGGGCATAGGTCATGGTTAGCTGGACACCTACGTATCCAGATGAGCGTCTTGGACGCAACAGGCCTTGGTTATCCTGACACCTACGGTCCCAGATGACAGCGCGGGCTGCACAGGTCAGGGTTAGATGGACGCCTACGTTCCCAGCGAGTGTGGACGGCCTAGGTGAGGGTAAGCTAGACACCTACGTACCCAGAGCGTGTGGACGGTATAGGTCACGATTAGCTGGACACCTAAGTCCCCAGGGAGTGCGGACGGCATAGGTCAGTGTTAGCTGGACATTTAAGTTCCAGGGCGTGTGTACTGCATAGGTCAATGTTCCCTGGACACATACGTTTCCAGAGTGTGGACGGTATACGTCATTATTAGCGGGACACCTACGTTCCCAGAGCTTGTGGACGGCATTGGTCAGTATTAACTTGAAACCTCAGACCCCAGGTGGTGTGGACGGCATTGGTCAGGGTTAGCTGTACGCCTATGTTCCCAGAGAGTTTGGACGGCATAGGTCAGGGTTAGCTGGACACCTATGTTCCCAGAGAGTGTTTACGGCATAGGTCCGGGATAGATGGACACCTACGTTCCCAGGGCGTATGGACGGCATTGGTCACGGTTAGCTGGACACCTAGGTCTCCAGATGGGAGGCGTGGACGCCACAGGCCTGGGTTAGGTTGACACCTACGGTGCCAGATGACAGTGCGTATTGCGCAGGTCATGGTTAGGTGGATAACTACGTTCCCATATTATGTTATAGACGGAACAGATCAGGTTAGGTGAACACCTACGCCTCCAGAGTGTGGATGGCATAGGTCAGGGTTAGTTGGTCACCTAATGCCCCGGGGAGTGTGGACTGCATAGGTCAGGGTTTGCTGGACACCTACGTTTCTAGAGAGTGTGGACGGCATAGGCGAGGTTTAGCTGGACACCTAAGGCCCTAGGGAGTGTGGGCGGCATAGTTCAAGGTTAGATGGACACCTATGTTCCCTGAGAGTGTGGACGACATAGGTCAATATTATCGGGACACCTACGTTCCCAGAGCGTTTGGACGGTATAGGTCAGGTTTAGATGGACATCTAAGTCCCCAGGGAGTGTGGACGGCATAGGTCAGTGTTAGCTGCACACTTACGTCTCCAGATGAGTGTCGTGGACGCCACAGGCCTGGGTTAGGTAGACACCTACGATCTCAGATGAAAGTGCGGATTGCACAGGTCAGGTTTAGCTGAACACCTATCTTCCGAAGAGTGTGGACGGCGCAGGTCATGGATAGCTGGACACCTACGGTCCGAGAAGAGAGTGCGGACTGCACAGGTCAGGGTTAGATGGACACCAACGTTTCCATGGAGTGAGGACGGTATAGGTCAGTATTAGCTTCAGTCAGTACCTAAGTCCCCAGAGAGAGTGGACGGCATAGGTCAGGTTTAGATGGACATCGAAGTTCCCAGGGAGTGTGGATGGCATAGGTCAGGGTTATACGGACACCTAAGTTCCCAGAGAGTGTGGACGGCATAGGTCAGGGTTAGCTGGACACCTAAGTCCCGAAGGAGTTTGGACGCCATAGGTCGGGTTGACTGGACACCTATGTTCCCAGAGGGTGCGGACGGCATAGGTCGATAATAGGTCATTAATAAAATTAATAAAAAATAACGATAATAGGTCATTATTATCGGGGCATCTACGTTCCAGGAGTGTGTGGACGGTATAGGTCAGTATTACATGGACACCTATGTCCCCAGAGAGTGTGGACGGCATAGGTCAGGTTTAGATGGACATCTAAGTCCCCAGGGAGTGTGGACGGGATAGATCAGGGTTAGCTACACCCTTACGTCTCCAGATGAGTGTCGTGGACGCCACAGGCCTGGGATAGGTAGACACCTACGATCCCAGATGAGAGTGCGGACAGCACAGGTCAAGGTTAGATGGACACCTACATTCCCAGCGAGTGTGGACGGCCTAGATGAGGGTTAGCTGTACACGTATGTTTCTAGAGAGTGTGGGCGGCATTCGTCAGGTTTAGCCGGATACCTAGGTCTCCAGATGAATGTCGTGGACCCCTCGGGTCTGGCTCAAGTAGACACCTACGATCCCATATGACAGTGCGGACTGCACATGTCAGGTTTAGCTGAACACCTATATTCCGGAGAGGTTGGACGTTGCAGGTTACGTTTAGCTAGACACCTAATACCCCAGGCTGTGGTATTGATGGGCATGGATTTTCCAAGTAGTCAATTATTTCACATAGACGTAAAAATGCATTTGGCAAACAGGTGCGATTTGACAGGGACAACCCGTGTGGAGCGAAATTCAAAAGTACCGTCTCACAAAATATTTGTCACCATGGACTTCAGGTGCATGCCCATGGGCATGGATTATTCAAGTAGTCAATTATTTCACATTGACGTAAAAATGCATTTGGGGAACAGGTGCGATATGACAGGGACAACCCGTGTGGAGCGGAATTCAAAACAACCGTTTCGCAAAATATTTGTCACCATCGTTTTGAGATGCATATCTATGGGCACGGATTTACAAGTTACCAATTATTTCACATAGTCGTAAAAATGCATTCGGCCAATTGATGCGATATGACGGGGACACACCGTGTGGAGCTGAATTCAAAACTACCTTCTCACAAAATATTCGTCACCATGGTTTTCAGATGCATACCCATGAGAACGGATTTTCAAGTAATAAATTATTCCACATTGGCGTAAAAATGCATTCGGGCAATGGGTCCGATGTGACGGAGACACACCGTGTCGAGCTGAATTCAAAACTACGTTCTCGCAAAGTATTCGTCACCATGGTTTTCAGGTGCATGTGTATGCATCTGCAAACCATGAGCACGGATTTGTAAGTAATAAATTATTTCCCCTAGGCGTAAAAATACGGGGAACCGTATTAAAAATTCAGCAGCGATTAGTAGATTCCGGCAAGCTTGTACTTCGACACTTTGTTTCCGGGTGGATCCACGACATTGAAGTCGTCATAGTAGACAGCCAAACGTATTTTCCCCAGATGGTTCTGATGCATACTACCATCAGCAATGTCGGACATATGTTCATTATGAACATCATCACGTAGAACATATTCCAAAACATGTTGATTTGATAGCAGAACCTTCAGCTGTTTCAAAATTGGTACATATTGAAACGATTTCCAGTTCCCTGCTGATGTCTTCAGAAACACAGACTTGGGAGGATCGAAGTTGAGTTCGTCCAATAAAAAATGTGTTCAGTTCATGACCCGATCTTAGTTCTCGAAATGCAGAAGTAGTCTCCAAGTTCTGTGCTTTCGAGATACTGTTGACCTGAGCGTTGGGTGTTTCGGCGTCCATTTTGTCATGAATTTCATCGAGTACCGACCGTGTAAAAAACAATTGTTGACCCACAATGTAAGAGGAAACAGACGTGGGTATATTGTGGACGTAGTGCAATTTTCCGAGAAACTGGCCAACATCTTTGTGTCTTCTTTGGGAAGAACTGCACTGTGGCCCTACATCTTGCTGCTCATCTCCAACACAATCTGCGACTACCACTCTATCATTCGGAATTTCACTTTGACCTACACTGCGTGATGTTTCGAAGCATTGGTTATGCTTTTGCTTAACATGCCTTTTCCAATTTCTTCCTGAAGATAGAAGCTGATTGCAATATGTGCAAGGGAATCTTGAATTATTGTTCTCAACAGAATGGCGTTGCAGGTGTTTGGCAAATATCGAAGTATTGTAATGGGAAAATTGGCATGTGTTACATCGATGTTTTCTTGTATTCTGAAACAAATGGAATCCGCATCACTCATCAAATAATAGGGATGAATATTTTAAATGAAGAATTATGTTGAGTTCTGTACAAAGCAAATATGCATTACATTCATGTTTTCAGAAAGCATTGCTGGCAGCTTATGGTTTGTACCTGCTTCTTTGCTAGGTTGGGGCCTCGTGGTCAGAGGGATTATCTGGGGGCAGAATTGCACTTTATGTAAACACATTGTGCATTGTTTACATGGTAAATCAGCAATGGCTCAATACATCGCAGTTCAACCAAATCTCTCATCTCTGTACTTCTGGAGCAAAACCATACATATAGATAGTCTTGTCAACCGAGAAACACCAGCTGCTCAGTGGATCATTTCTCACTAATTAAATTCATATGTTACAGTTCCCCTGTGGCATTTAGCAAGTTAATTTTTTTCACATATTTGGTGTAGCAGCGGCACCTAAGACCACAATATGGTGGCAGACTATGGCGTTGTATGTTGGTGGCATTTTATGTTATTGTACTGGATTTTTGGCATCACACACTATGACACAAAAAGTATCTGTACAAGAAAAACAACAGATATGAAGCACACAGTACAAAAGCCCAGAACATCAACATAGCAGCCACCCGGATGTTACAGGCATGTGCCAATATTTTGAGATGTATGATTTTTAACCTCAATCATTACTTATAATTGCAGTTAACTCACAGTGGTGCTGCACATCCTCCGATGGTTTATTAGAGCTTCAAAAAAGTATTTATGCAACCACATTGTCCTGAAATGACTGCAAATAACCCACTTACTAAAAATAGTATGCATTATCTGTGGGCCTTAATTTCCCTGTGAAGGCTTATATGTGTGCTAAACAAGGCCGTTGGTATGTTTCCATATTGCCACTGAAATAATGGAAGATTCCGTATGGGGAATCTGTGCCACTTTCTGTGACAAGCAATTTCCAGCAGCTTGTGCTGACCCTGACCTACTGTGTGCATTCAAATATGACAAATTAACATACTTGCATTTTTTAATCTCATAGAAGTTAAAAACACTAGTGGATCCAGGGGGCCAGAATGGCCATAGCACCTCACTAAGCACCTAGTCCATGCAGCCAACAGACCCCCCCCCCCCACCCACCCTAACTGACTGGTTTTAAATTTCAACTCTTAGCTGTATCGGTGCTGCCTTAAGATGATTACCATACAGTGTGACAAAATGTGAAAAATTATTTGATGAATCTGGACAAGTATGTAGCAAATGGTGCAAAATTGTCAGCCGGAAAGCTAACCCTTCACCCAGACTTGTGCAACAACTTCTGCAAAACAAAATTACCCCACAGAAATTGCTTTCCAGCCCCCCCCCCCTCCCCACACACACTTAACAGCTTCTGGCAAATTATTGTCGGCAAAATCAGGACATGCCCTTTCCCTAAATTCAATGTCAAGATCCCCAGAGTAAAAAAATGACTCCTAAATTGAGCCAAACTTGTGATGGTTTTCCCCTAAAAAAAAATTCCTCGTTTCGTCTGTGAGTCAGAAGTTTTAATTTCAGAAATTAAACAAATAAACCTCAGTGGGACTGTTTGAGGTACAGGGGGATATTTCTACAATATTTAATTTCCTTTTCAAAGGAATTGAAACCATACATATACATTTTTTTTAAACAGTACACAAATTGGACAGAAAATATCATATTTGGCATTTTGGCCCATACAGGGGCTTTCTTAGTAAGACCCCAATAATCACAGATAGTATTCCCAAATATGGATAAATGCATCCCCACTTTTAGCAAATGGTAGCATATTTGGGTGAGACCCTTTTTTTAAATACTGATCATAGTTCCCCACTGACTTGCAAAGATGAGCCTCATCTTAAACTTAATCCCACTCCAAAATGTCTAAATTCAGCCATTCCTCTGCAGATCAATAATTCCCTGTAGTATTAGCTATAAAGAACAGGGTCATCTGAAGCAAATAAGTGTTGCTTGAAGGGATGATCTTGATGTTGACAAAAGATATTGCCCACATTGATTAAGGGCTGCTGAGAGATGGGTCTAAATGATGCAATGTATAGCTAGCAGCACCTGGTGTGGGTGGTGCCAGAATAGGTGGCAATGCTGGAGATCTCATTACCCTGAAGGTATAGGTGGCACTGTGGGTGCTTGTGATGCATACCTGCATAGTGCATAACATTGCCTGCATGGGTGGTGTAGGCTATTGAGTGGTATGGGGGTGCCACTACAGTGTCCTGAAATTCAAAATTTTAAGTGGAAACCCCTGCTTTTTTGTTTTGTTTTGACCTCACTTGAGATGGTCTGGACTCACTGGTAGGGATCTCAAGCCCAAGTTTTCAGCTTTATTGCTTAAATACCAGAGAAGGAATGCCTTTACTGCTTCAATACCAGAGAAGAAACACTAAAAAACACAGATAAAATTATGTGTCTTACAGAATAACTGTTTCTTGCCTCAGTGCTTACATAAATCCCACCTTTCTCAAAATGAATTTCAGGACCATGTGCCACTGGCTTCAGTGGACAGCAGGGGATGGAAAAAGCCAGCTTAAATTGAACTTTTGCCAGCCAGTGACTTTTATTAATTTCAGCCGGTTTCAACTGGCTTTTATTATTTAAGCTGGCTTTTATTATTTTATTATTTTAAGTTCATGACACTTCTAAGGCTCACAAACCATGGGTACATTGACAGTGTTGGTGTTCAACACAATGAAAGTGTAAAATACATGCAATGCAGACTTACTGTGCATGACCAGATCGTTACTGACAGTCTCTAGGCCAAAGTATGGATACAAGCGGCACCAATATCATGCATTTGTAAGTTTCAGTTGCCTCAGTTTGCAAATTCAGCACTGGGATGACCATTAAATTTAGTGCTTGGATAACATAAGCACACCAAATATATTACCAGCTGCATGACTTCTCTGGTGCCTTGTAGTATTTTGGAGGTCATCCCAGGATCCCAGCACTGAATTTGTGGAACAAATTGGGCTCTAAAAATGTGATAAATGCAAACTAAGCTAGGTACCTACCTACCCAGGTCAAACTTTCATTGTTTAGGTAACAAATTTATAGCAGTCTGGCACTGTGGGTTCTCCCTGTGGCTGGGCTGCTGGTGGTAGGTTGGTGGTGTATAGCCCTGTTTTTAGCACCTCTCTGGGTGGGGGTGAGGCATGGGTTATTGCTGCTTCTGTTTTTAACGTGTGTCCACCTGTTCATTGGTTTTGCGTGCAATAAATGTGTATGGATTCAAATGTGCTGCCACCTCGAAGGAAGCAGTGGTAGGTGTGCCCCCAAAAAATCAATGGTAATAAATGGTAAATCAGGCTGGATATATTAGGCTATGATGGACTTAAATGCAGACAAAATGGCTTATTGACCTCACCAACAAGTTAACTATAGTTTGAATTGTCAGCCCACGTTTATAACTATTACCATCATATATTGACGCATACATCCAGGGCCCATGAGGTGCTTCTGGTGGGTGCTATAGCCCCTTTAGCCCCCCTCTGGTTGTGCTGCTGCATACATCACAACACAGCACACACAATCCATTGTCTCCACTTTCATCAGTGTAAGTTAGTGCAAACAGCAAATAATGGGGGCGTTCAAAAAGTTCGCGGCCCGACCATGAAGGAGCAGAGATACGAGATCGACTTCATAGACCAAAAATGTTTATTTCTCCACGTAATCACCGTTCAGACGCACACATTTCTCACAGCGCTTCGCCAGAACCTTTAGGCCCTCTTTGAAGAAATGGGTTTCGAACCCGTCCAGCACGTTGAGGACAGCTGCCATCGTCTCCTCGTTGTCAGCGAAGACGCGACCGCGGAGCTGTTTCTTCATGTTGGGGAAGGGGTGGTAGTCGGAGGGTGCAAGGTCCGGAGAATAGGGCGGGTGCGGCAACAACTCGAAGCCGCAGTTCACCGCTTTGTTGATCGTTACCCTGCTCTTGTGCGCCGGTGCGTTGTCCTGGAGCAGGCGCACACCTTTTGACATCTTTCCACGTCTCTTCTCGATGATTGCCGCTCGCAGCTGTTCCAGAAGGGAGGCGTAGTATTCGCCATTAATGGTGCGCCCCTGCTTCAGGAAGTCGACGAGCAGAACTCCGTTAGCATCCCAGAACACCGTCACCATCACCTTGCCGGCTGATTCCACCATTCTGCACTTCTTTGGTGGCGGTGACGCGGGGTGCTTCCACTGGCGCGACTCGGCCTTGCTCTCAGGGTCGAAGTGTGGCACCCACGTCTCGTCCTGGGTCACAAGTCGTGTCAGGAAATCTTCTGGATCCTCGTTAAAGAGGTACAAAACTTGACAAAACAAAACAAAACAAAACAAAACAAAACAAAACAAAACGCATGACGTCTCCTTGCGAACTTGTTTTTGCTCGGGAGTCAGCAAACGGGGACCCATCTTGCGGAGACCTTGAACATGTTGAGATCCTCATGGAGAATGGTTTCGACGGATCCGACAGACATCTGCGTTTCTGCTGCGATGTTTCGGACCGACACACGTCTGTCATTCATCACCAGATTCTCCACAGCTTCCACATTTTCCTCAGTCTGTTGATGGACGACCACTGCGGGGATCATCTTCAATGCTCTGTCGACCAGCTTTGAAGAGAGCTGCCTACTTTTTGACGCTGCTGTAGGAAAGAGAGTCTTCCCCCAGTGTTGCCAGCAACTCTTCATGGATAGCCTTTGATACCTTCTTCTGCAATACCATGAATCGAATCACTGCTCTCTGCTGGACGTCGTTCATCTTCGACATGAATAGCAAACTATGTTACAACAACTAACAGCCTGAAACAAACACAGGACCGATTGGTTAGTGGTTGCGTCAGCGGACATCTCAATAACACACCATTGGTCACACCGCGTTGCATGACGAAATTCCAGCTCCTTCATGGTCGGGCCGCGAACTTTTTGAACACCCCTCGTAGCAGGCGTCACACACTGGGAAATGTTCACATGATTGATTTTCCAAGGTGGGGCTAAAACCTAACCCAGCCTGACCTAACCTGACCTAACCAAAACTGATGTTACCTAAACTGACCTAAAGCCTACCCTAAACCCATAATCTTCAAGATAATTTTCCCAAGATGGGATATAATTTCCCAAGTGTGACACGTGCTAAATGATTATCCCTAACCTGACCATGGTTGTCGGGCAAGGTAGGCATTTTTGGCCTGTCTTAATGGTTTTTGGTCCTAAGACATTTTATTCTCATACATTATAAGTGGGGAAAATGAAGATTTTATTCTTAGCAAAACAAAACTGGAGACATTCATAAGGAATGCCCCATTATAAAACACTTATAAGTTAACATTTTTGAAGTGCACCAGACTGAAAGTCAGCCTGGTGGTGGTAGCCCAACTCAGTTTTAGACTCCACATATTGTTGTAGAGATTAGAACAAATAATCAAAGAATGGAGTCAATTTTGGCCTATGTCATAGAATGTCTGTGAAATTTGCCTATGTCATATATTGATTGCTAACCAGCAGGGTGTGGGGGGGGAGGGGAAGTGCTGTCAGTGTGGGCCTGCATAGCCAATTTGTTGCTGACCAGGAGGGGTGGAAAGTGATGTTTCTGATGACCCACCTCATGAAGATATCTTGCTGACCACAGGAGAGAAGTGATGTTAGTGAGGGCCTGCATTGCGATTGTGCCAATGGCTGGGATGGGAAGCAATGTTGGTGACAGCCTGAATGGTTGCACATATGTTGCTGACCAGGGGGATGGAGGTGGGGGTGGGAAGAGTAGCGCAACCAGAAGGGGCAAGGGGCTATGGCCCTCCAAATGTTTTGGGGCCCGCTCAGATCCAGGGGGCCCCTATCAGGGACAAGGGGCCCCGCCATCAGAAACATCGCTTCCCACCCCCACACCCGATTGGACTTCCCACTCAGATCCAGGGGCCCTATTGGGGGCAAGGGGGCCCTATCGGAAACATTTCTTCCCCCCAGGATCAGACCTTCGATGACTACCGGCAGTCCTGCAAATATCCTGCAGGGGCCAACTAAAATCCTGGTTCCGCCACTGGGTGGGAAGCAATGTCAGTGATAGCAAGCGTGTCTATGGGCCTCCTCAGCCAACACTTATGGCCCCCTGATCTAGCTTTTGGGGGTGGGCTAAAGCCACCTTAGCCCCACTCGTTACACTGCTATTCGTTATTCGTTACACGTTACACTGCGTTACACTGCGTTACACGTCATCACAATTTCATTGTACAATTCTTAGACTTTGTATGCAAATGAATGAACTTGAACTGAATTTCATGCTGGGGGATGGAGGGAGCAGTGGTGGCAGAAGGTAATTTAGGATGAGGGGGTAAGCAATCCCATGGTGCCCCTGACGGGGTTCAGGAACATAGCCAGGAATTCTGTCAGGGGGGCCTCTGTCCAAAAGGGTCCTTGGCAGTGGAAATGTCGTTGACAGTAGAAGTGGAAATGTCCCGTGGTGCCCCCTGGGTGTATGGTGACCGTGTGGATTGGATCATTATTAGTCATGTGAGCAGAATGGTCTTAAGAAGTACAATAAATAAATGTCTGACCGAGTGCTGCCAAGTCTCACAGTGAACCCAGCTGGATAGTAATCAAACATCCAGTCCAGTCCTGGGGGGTGGGGGTTGTGCAGAAAGTGAATTCTGGCAAGGACCCCCATTAGTAATTCAAAGTAAAAGTCCAATCCTACAGGGGGTGGATGGGGGTTAAGAAGCAATAGGCCACTAGGTATTGCCCCCCTCCCAGAATTTGTATGGAGGGGCAACTGTCCCCCTGCCCCCTTATACCACCTCCTGGGAGGGAGAGATTGTGGGCACTGAGATGAATGCTGTGTATTTTCCTGTTTTATGTTGAAATGCTTTTATTGAAACACATGTCAATGGATTCAATCATTACAGAAGAGGTAGGCATAATCTTGTCATGTGACAGTGGAGTGCAGTCACCAATAATTGAGGAAGTCGCTTTTTTGTGTAAATCCTATACCCAGCTTATACCATGAGCACAAACACATTTGCAGCCTGGCAATTACAGGTAGGTACATGCCTACCTCTTTTTTAGGAAAAAAATCAGGTTAATACTCACATTCATCCGCCAGCTCAACTTGCTATAATAACAATCCCAACAATCCGCGCCACGCCAAAGATGGCGGATCGAGACGAAAGCAAATGGTGGCACAGTGTAAACTTAAACTCCCATTAGCATGCTTTTCCCTTTCATTACCTCACATTAAGAATGCAGGTGGCAGCGGTACCCCTGCAATCGCCCATGACCTCCCCGCAACACCCAGCCAACACCCCACGTACTTCAAATCGCACGCTGCACGGCGCATGCGCGAATCTGGCAGTTCACCCGCGGGCGGAGGTGAAGTGACGGAAAAAGGGTGTAACAAAAGTACCTCACTTTTCACACTTCTTAAAGTATTGTCGGAATAGTTGACATGAAAATGATACTTCGAAAACTCCCTCTGTACTTCGAAGAATGCAAGCCTACCACTTTTTTACAAAAAGGTGCTAGAATATGCCCCATATTGATACTAGATGGGTTTTATGTACCTCCGATTACTCCCTGAGTATCCATTTTTACGGTGTGGCGTCCACGACTCTTATCTGGAGACCTCGGTGTCCAGCTAACCCTTACCAATGCCGTCCACACTCCCTGGGAACGTAGGTGTCCATCTAACCCTGACCTGTGCTGTCCACCCTCTTCTCTAGGAACGTAGGTGTCCAGCTAAACCTGACCTGTAACGTCCGAACCCTCCGGAAGATAGGTGTTCAGCTAACCCTGACCTATGCCGTCCGAACTCCCTGGGGACTTAGGTGTCCAGCTAAACCTGACCTACGCCGTCCACAAGCTCTGGGAACGTACGTGCCCCGCTAATACTGACCTATACCGTCCACACTCCCTGGGAACGTAGATGCCCATCTAACCCTGACCTGTGCAGTCCGCACTCTCAGCTGGGACCGTAGGTGTCAAGCTAACCCTGACCTATGCCATGCACACTCTCTTGGAAGGTAGGTTGCCCCGATAATACTGACCTATGCCGTCCACTCTCTGGGAACATAGGTGTCCATCTAAACATGACTTATGCCGCCCACACTCCCTGGGGACTTAGGTGTCCAGCTAAACCTGACCTATGCCGTCCACACTCTCTGGAAACATAGGTGTCCAGCTAACCCTGACCTATGCAGTCCACACTCCCTGGGGCATTAGGTGTCCAGATAAACCTGACCTATACCGTCCACACGCTCTGGGAACGTAGGTGCCCCGCTAATATTGACCTATACCGTCCACACTCCCTGGGAACGTAGGTGTCCATCTAACCCTGGCCTGTGCCGTCCACACGACTTGTACATTTCTTTGTCAAATATCTGCTTCCCCTTCCATAAGTATGGAACCATATGAACTAGGGTTAACCATAAGCCTACACATGAGTGGATGTGCACGTTTGGTTTGTGGGTGCATATGCATTCCGCATATATTTGTGGATAATTGTGGAAAAAAATTGGTGCGGCAGGGGCTGCTTGTCCATGCTCGCTGCTTGAATCTGTTCGCTATGCCTGTATGCAGGAAGCTTGCTGCACCTGTCCATGTGAAAGAAGTTACAAATTGGAAAATTGCATAAAGCAGCACCTTCGACCCGACTGCAGATGCAGCGTCCTTCTTGCGTGGTTCATAAAACTCCCTGAATACGAATATATCGCGTACGAACGTATTTTTATATATATAAATTTAGTCCGAGTTGTTGCTGTGGTGGCTCTGGGAACCAAGGTTCTATTGCTAAGCAGAGATTGTTGGGTGAACCCTGGCCCCACCACCCATTCCATGAAGTCCAGTTGAACGGCAGAATTTTGATAGAAAGTTTAACGTGCCGTCAATACACCGACATGACCGCCCAGTAGGTCGTCCCCGGTCTTATCGGGCCAGCTGCCAACTGAATCTCACGGCCGTGGGGCTAAATGCGAGCGCGCGAAGCGACTCGAACACTGTGCTGCCATTGCAGGCGAGCGCTCTAACCAACTGAGCTACCGGTGCAGCATTCGTATATTCGTAATACAACTTGCACGTGTATTTGCGCATACATATTTCAAGTACGAATGTATCGCGAACTGATAACATAGTAAGTAACGCACTTACCTCACCCGCTGTCTGCACGTCGGTCGCTGGCAGCCGGCGGCTGTGGAGGGCAGCAGCACACTTAACTGCGTGGCCGACCGATGGCCGGACAGTGGAGCCAATAACTACTAAAAACTGACGGCTACTTGCTCCCAGCTACAGGTACCAAAATTCCCGGGCAACTTACGCCGGTCCACTGAGGGAACTGCGGCTGGCGAGAAGGAAAAAAACGAACATCATGAATTAAAATATAAGAATACTGCACTTGTGGCTTCCCTGAGTTCATTAATCACTCACATCGCAGCCGTAATGGACGAGTGGTCGGCGCACACGTGGTGACCGTCTCTGTCGCAGTGCGGCTTAAACTCGATCCTGTGTACTGAATCGGGGCGGCAAGAGAGAACACACGCCATCTGATATGGATACCACTGATGGTGGTCTCAGCTGATATACCACCCGCGCACATGACGTCGCAGGAGCCCACGGGGACGGCTTCGGGTGCGAATACACCAACGGCACCACTCGCGTCCTGATCTGGCTGGCCACTATGGAAATGACTTATCGGCGGTCCGCGAATTGGGCCGTGCACGCCTGACCCGCTGTCTGCACGTCGGTCGCTGGCAGCCGGCGACTGTGGAAGGCTGCCGTCTTCCTGTACCATGTCTTTTGGAAATCACAATTTAAAATCATATTTAGGTAATCAAACATCCGTAGGCATTAAGCAATCCAATGGCAGTGTGTTTTATGTGATTCAACATCGGTCGGTTTTAGACCATCCAACATCAGCAGGTTATCTTGGGTTAACCCGTCCTGTCTTCAACCCCCCCCCCCTCCGGTTTTTCGCAGATAGCGGACAAACGCCGCGCGGCAGCGCGCCCAAATTTGGCATACCTTTTCCCATGTCAATGTGGCATGCTGTTTCAAAATGTTGAAGTCAGGCCATCTAGGGTCAACGAGTTAGTCAAGGTCAAGTGAGGCCACCCCCAAAAACGTTCAACCAGCCGTCATGCTTTAACACGCGCCCTGGAGGGCCTCTGAAAATTACGCGCACTGAAGGGGAAGGGATTCCTCCCCCTAAGATCTCGGCTCCTATTAAGGCTAGAGCAACGAAATTCGCAGGGTGGATAGGCACGATAATGAAATCTATTGACCTTAGGTGAATATCTACAAGGTCAAATTAGGTCAAAATAAGAATATTTTCCGGTTTTGCGTAGCTTGGCTTGTAATTGTTATAGATCGCTGTGATTGTGTTTGAATGTTCCAAAGTTTGATTTCAAGATCTTTCGGACATTACTATAATGATCCAATGGATGCCAGATCCGCCATTGGAACTCAGGTCACCTATATAGGAGCACTTAATCAGGTCATTACCTACTCCAATTACCGGAACCGGGCTGCCCACCCGAATGCTCCGTTGGGCAGCTCGGCACAATCGGCTTCGCAAACAAGAGTGAAATACATGAATACAGTATGGAAACGCTTAGGCACACAATGGCACAACAGTAGACTTCCGGTTGCTTAGAGAGTAGCATGCAGTGACATCAATCACTTGACAGACATTTGCATTGATGACAACATTCCACTTGACCAATGTAAATTCCATTAGCCTGTGTTGAACTTGACCTGACTTAGCCTCTGCGACCTAGCATGACTTTTGAATTACATAACATAATAATATGCATCAAATAAGTCGCTAGTGTTGTCAAGAACATGTCCCTTTTGCCAATATACGGGAAGCGTATCAGCGCCGATTTTAGTTGTCTGGCGCTGCAAATTATTTTGATTGAACGGCTCCTAAGTTGAAAAAAGTTCGGCCGATGTTCATTTTTATTGCTTTAAACAATGCGCCGGTCATTTTTAAGCAGGTACGCAAAAAATGGCGTACGTTGGCCGGTACCATATGGAGTTATGTACGAAAAATCGGAAGAATGGGCGGATTTCGCCCTCCCCCTCCAGGGCGTGTGTTAACCTGTCATGAAATTGACCTGACTTGACCTCGGTGTCCTGACATGACTTCGAAACAATGTAGGATAAGAATATGCATCAAACAAGTCGCTAGTATTGCCAAGAACACTTCTTTTTTTCCCAATATACGGGAACCCTGTCAGCGCCGATATTTGTGGTCTGGCGCTTATAATTTTTTTATTTAGCGACCCTTAACTCTAAAAAATTTTGGTCGATTTTCGTTTTTCTTACTCTAAACAACGCGGTGGTCGTTTTCAAGCAGGTACACAAACAATGGCGTATATCGGCCGATAAAACCTGGAGTTATCTTCGAAAAACCGGAGGGGTGGGCGGATTTCGACCCCTCCCCTTCCAGGGCGCGTGTTAGCGGATAGATACTTTAATGAAACATTCAGCGTTTGCTTATCTTTAGGGATGCAACAAAACGTACGATTTTTTTTCGTTTTTGACTACGTATAAATTTGTCATATTTGCCAATTGCAGTTCAAATAGAAGTTTCTTGCTAAAGTAAACATTTTGTATGAGGGCAAGTTGAATTCCACCAACGTGTCTCGGTCTTCTCTACCCATTGGAAAAGGAATGTTAAAGAAAACTTAAAAACTTAACATTTTGAAATTTCAAAAAAGTAATTTGTATTAGGGGGGCAAAAAATGTCTGGCCCTGGGCGATTTCGCTGTACTTTTCTCATTCCATTTTTTTCATATATCCACAAAATGAATTCGCCATAGCCAAAAACATAATGTAAGTCGTGAAAAGTCGTGAAAATCTATTCCCCTTGGTGACGTCCCCTTTGGGAAATGCTATTTTGGCGGGTGGATCCAGACCCTACTCGTCGAGTGCTCACCGATGACATCACTTTCGTTTTCGTGCGACGCTTATTTTGGATTTTAGAGGGCGGTTACCATCCCCCCACCCCACCCACCAAGACCGGAGGATCTGACCGGAGACGGCGCGGGCTAATTTACATCACTTCACTGATTATAATTACATGCTATTTTTCATCATATACCACCACACCCAAAACGTTCCCATCTACTGTTTTGGTGGGATAGCACGCACCTGCATTGCAAAATGTATTTTCTGATTTAACAGAAATGTATTTCAATGGTGTTGATATTATTTTATTGGACTGCTTTCTCAGGTAGAACTACGCTAACCTGAAGTGCTTATGTATTGGGAAGTTTTTATATCCCAAAGAAATGGCTGTCAAATTAATTGAAAGGACATCAGAAAACACCAGGAAAACAACATTGTCCTCAGAAATGGTCCAGAGACTCCCTATTCCTCTTTACAATTTTACACAAATCCCATCATTGTCAATAGAAGGAATCAATCAATAGGCATTACTCATTTGTTATCTCATGATACCCTCCTCCTTATACTAAGTGTGAGACATACTTAATGAAATATATTTTAAAATGGTTCGCTGATAAACTGAACAGTAAAATGAACATAAAACGAAGCAGATACAGTACGACAGAGTAACTGAAACAAAGGCGGTACGTCACCGGCGGAGATCCTGCAGTTTGGGCGACAGCGAGCCACCGCAGCACTTCCTCGACCAAAGCCGAAGGGCAGCAGAAAGCCCAACCGGAAATAGCATACCTCCACCGCAAGGATGCTTCATTATCACTTCACTAGCACTCCAGCACACAGCTATGGCCCAGGCCTAACAATGCAATCCTGATATATAGGCAAAGTCTCAGATCTCCGCCGGAGCACGACCGGAACCTCCCGCCAAAACACACCGTGTGCGATCCTCGTCTCGGCTGCTGCCACCCAAGATAACTAGAGACAACAGGTACTCCAGAGTTGGCTGTTCTAGTTTAGTTAGTTGAAACTAGACAAAACCTACGCCAAGTGACGTCATATACCAGATGCGCTTTTTTATTCCAGAATACTGCTGAATTATATTCTAGTTTTGGACTATACCACTAAATCTACTAAATATGGTGCTTTCATTTTAGCACAATTATGGCGCTTTTATCACGAATAGTTTTCCCGTTGATTGTAAAGCATATTAGTCATTCCTTGAAGCTTGAATATTTTTTTCTTATTCTGCTAGTGTGCTGGTGGCTTTGAACCCAAAGGCACCATACCCAAAATTTATTTATCCATGGCGTGGTTTATATTGAGAACACACCTCAGACAATTTATGCGAATTAAGGCCTTATACCCACAATGTCAACTTGGTCAGCATGTCATTCTTGCAATCTGGTGATTAATGTTAGCATGTGCGTTGGCCCCTGTCAGTTATCATATTGTTCCTGTGTGTTATATTTAATCATGCCATACTGTGCCATTCACCAACTTGTGGGCAATTTGGTAATTGCGTGCCCATTGTATCATGGCTGGGCAGTAGTGGTAGTAGGGTAAGAGGGAGTTTTCAAACACTTAATGCATGGAACAAATTGCTCTACTGCTGCTTTTGTGTGGCCAAACCAGTAATTATACTGTTTACTGACTTTCAAAAAAAGAAGATGGTATCCATATTCAGATGGTTCTCTCTGTCTAAGTCAGCTAACCACTCACATAGAGCTACTTTAAAACATATAATTGTTTTGTAGTGTTGTGCCACATTCTGAACATGAAAGTGGTTAGGCAGGATTACTTCACTGTAGCTGTAGTGGTACCAATTATTAGTAGCCACTGAAAATACTGGTGTAATTGCAAAAAAAAATATCAGACCTTAAAATAAATTTTCAGGGAAATATGTACTTTTTAGTTAATATTTGAATTATTGATATGCCTTTCCAATGCAAAGTTGAATGATGTGGTTAAAATGCGACCACTCTCGCCTGTACTGTGTGAGATGTGATTTAAGGGTTCATTATTGCAGTCTTGAGTGTAAACAAGTGACGTTTTGCACATTTTTACATAGGCAAAGCTAAAATAAGATTGGGATAAGTCAGGCATTTCTTTAGCTTCCTGAATTTTCAGATCGAATTGTTCATGAATGTTTTTTTTTATTGGAAGCTAATTTGTGTTCTCTTCTGAAAAGAGGCAAGGATGGAGCTGTGTGAGGTTTTTACAATTGCACCTGCAGAAGAAGATTGGCATTTTAGTTGAGGTGGCATTTCAAGAAAAATTGTAAATGCATGTTTCTGAAAGTCATTAAGATGATATGACCATTGTATTCCAGCGCAAATACATGTTTTTCAGTTCGTAAGTGAAGTAATGCGAAATGTGTTCCGACCAATCGGTTTCAGAAGTTGGCGACGCTATATGGCCTAGCAGTTAATTGCGTCGTAAAGGAACCCAAGGTTCTTTTTCTGCTTCATGTGTTTGCTTCTCCCAATATATGTCTTGCGTTGTGCTTCCTCTATATATCGTTTTAATACGCACTCTGTTGGGCGCCGGAATATATATATTCATGTGCACAAAATGACGAACGCAGTCCATGCGCCCAAAATGCACATTCACTTCCACCACAGAGTACACAACCGAGAAACAATCGGCAGTGGGAGTGAGGGCCTTCCTCAGTCTTGGCAGTCCCGTCTTCTCCAGATGCATGCTCATCGTATTAAAGTCTGATTGATAAACAACTTTTGTTGCCGTATTTATGTCGTGCTGTACAGCAAAATGCGTTATTTTTTTAATTTAAAATTTAGTCCCAGTTGTTGCTGGGGTGGGTTTAGGAACCAGGGTTCTATTGCTAAGCAGAGCTTGTTGCGTGAACTCTCGCCCCACCACCCGATCCACGAATTCCTTTTCAACGGCAGAATTTTGATCGAAAGTTTAACGTGCCGTCAATACACCGACACGGCCGCCCGGTAGCTCGTCCTCGGCCTTATCGGGCCAGCTGCCAACTCACACTCCCGGCTGGAGGCTAAACGCGAGCGAGCGAAGCGACTCGAACCCTGTGTTGCCAGGACAGTGGAGACCAGCACAGGCCAGCGCTCTAACCAACTGAGCTACCGGGGTGGCATTTCAGGTTGCACGACGCGAATAAAGAAATCATATTTTGAAAGGAAAATATTTTCTTTGGTAAAAAATAGAGCACGTTTAATTAAAAAGATGTATGGTATTACATGGTAATTTTCCATTCCAACCACAAATTAAGCTGTTATTAAAGTTGCTTCCAAGCTGGTCTGGCATAGAAATTGCTGTTACCCCTGCAATATTGCATGCATGACAGAACTTTGATTCACATTGCGCCAGCGACGCAGCCAATTCATTTCGACTGAAAATGCCGAATAACGGTGTGCGAACATGGGCAAAGCCACGGTGGGGAATGAACGGGGATGCTTCCCCAATCTTGCCAAGTTCCGCGTTAAGCCTTTGACAATGCATGATAATCGAACTGAAATCCTCATGCGGGCATCTAAAATCCGTCTTAGCGCTTACGGGTTCCACAAAGTTGTTGCCAAATCTAAATCGAGCGTTCATGGTACGAAAAGCGTGATTTTTTATTTTGCGGCGGCACTCCAGAAAGTTCAGGATTCTCACCGAAATATTTTAGCAAACGTCTGCTCCTGTCAAAGCAATGCTTGTCGCAGTCCTCGTGGCGTGTGTTCGCCGTGTATCGTAAAAGGCGTGGAGTCGAGCTTAGAACTGGGATCACTCTGACTCCAGCTCGGGTCCAGTCATTTGACTGTTCGGCAGCATGCACAATTGTTGGTTTTGTCACCTTGATAATCATGTATTGTTATTATATGCACACCTCGAGGAGCAGGGACTAATGTTGGTCGGCGTGTACTGGTGGGAGGGGAAAGGGCAACCGTTAGTTTTTAGATCAATAATTGCAATGCACTGCCGTAGTGCCACAAATGATTAAATTCAGGGGATCCTGTCTCCTGTCCCACCCCCGATGGTCCGCCGCCCGTGTCAGGAAGGGACTGTGGGTCTGGACACTGCCATAAGCGGTGACGTGTTCCGTATTTCCTATGCCTGGCTGATTAGAAGAAGTGCCCAACCATACATTTAAGGTGGCAGGTGGCAGGTGGCAGGTGAATATTGAATATTGCAGAATATTTCCCTTCTCTTTATGAAAAAGATCGCCCCATGTCAACATTGTCTTAATTAACTGTCGCTTATTAGAAGAACTTCCCACGACGCGCACAAAAAGCTGCCGGCCTCCAGGCTCGAACCGGCTACCTCCGAGTCAGCAAACCGACGCGCTACCAACTGCGCTACCAACACCGAGTCGCTCGGCCCGCTTAAGTTAAATAGTGTCGATGGATATGACATGGGTCTAAATAACACCATTTTACACAATAACTAACACATTCGTGTGAAAGACTCCCATGATTATCGAAATACCATTAAACAAGCTTCCAGATGACGTATAATTTGCACCACTCACGTATACTTGTTAGCCAGGAACGTATGCGGAAAAGTACCATTTCTTGCTGTCGTGGTGATCTGCTGAATCCAAATCAGCGCCCAGATGACGTCCCCGGCTGCTAATGGACAGGGGCCGGCTGCCACCTGCCGTCGGCGCTTGCTGCTCGGCTATGCCCGAGGGCATGGCGGGAAAAATCCTCGAGGTTCACCTTTGACCCAGCCGGAGATCGTAGCACGTAACCGTCTGACTGTGAGCCGCGCATGCGCACAGGGAGGTAGTCTGCTGTCTGAGTAAATATGTTTTCGTGAGGTAATGTGTGATTTATTGTACATGTGGGGAAGAATGTGTGAACGCCTTGGAAGTTCGCAGAACTAGAGTTGTATGGGAGTACCTTCCCTCCCACGTGCGCCACGTCACCAGGCAGAAGTAGAAATTATTCGCAGTTGATGGGGAAACAGCAAACTCGACATAGCAGCGACAACCCCACTAACAGTATTGGCTCCTACTATTATGGGAAGAACAAGGGACTGCTGACAACCAAAATGGCACTTGAAATTTGATACGTAGAAATTGTAAAAATGCAAAAGCAAACTGGGGAGTATCCAGTGGCGCTAAGAGAGCCATGCCCCCTCCACTCAACAGGCGCCAGTGTAAATTATCCTGTAAACGAACATTTTTAAATGGCCAAAACCTGCAGGGTGTCATCGTGAGTTCACCGATGTATGCCTTTGCACAATTCAGATTGTTGTTGATTGAGTTGAGTTTTCCCCTTAAATATTCTTCACACATTCATATTTTTACGGCAGGTTACTTGAATGTGAAGGTGAGAAAGGGTTTGCTTTTATTAAGATTGCCAGATATAGCCATACTTAGTACGTATTCACCCACAGACGTTTCTAAGGCATTGTTCACCTTACAAGTTTGCACTGGCTGCTAGTAAGAACGAAGCCTACTTGCTGGCCGATGACGAAATAATTATCATGATTATTGTTTGAGAGGATGAGAAAAGGAAAGACGGGTGATCGCTGGTTGGAGATGCTTTGATCCGGTCTGTGGGAGACCATGATTGGCAAGCTGACAGCATGGGAAAAGAAAAACGCTATAAATAATAACACATGGTATTGTGTTCGTCCTCCGGGCCTCATCAGTCATCTCAAACATTTGTGTAGTGCACATCGTGCACTTTAGAATAATTGCCACTTGAAACGAAGTGCTACAACTGCATCACGTGACACCCTTCTGAAACGGAACGAAAGCGCATATGTTGAGGACCAACAAAGTAGTGCAAAATACCTGATAAGTGACAACACTCCTCATAGTCATAACGTGCTTAGACTGAAGGGCGCAAGGGCCCATCCTAAATTCATTTCGATGACTAGCTCTCTTCTTCCCACGTTTTTTAGTGGGTAAGAAATCCGGATAACCGCTTAGCTTTGACGCACCTCACCCCTAATTAAATATCAACGCTTTCAGATTGGGCACCGAACTGAGACTCCAGTTAGGTGTTCTTTTTAACCTTTCCGATTTCCTTTGTATTCGGATGTGTTTTAAGGCTCCAGCCAATTGTTTGCTTGGGACTCGGCACGTGTTTGACATCCAAACTTTTTGAACAAAAATATTGTTTTCTTACGTTTTTGTGTGCACCGACGATAATTTGTGAGCATCGGTGCGTTTTCGCACACCCCGCAGTGTTCATTTAATGTCCTGTTTTCTCGTTTCTAGAATCATGTCGTTTTTCAGGGACCTGGCCTGTTTTTGAGGCCCCATGCTGTATCAAACCACGCTATTCTTTGAGGGACCGTTGTGTCTAGATTTTCAGCTCCGGAGTGTATATTTAGAGCAGCAGAGTGTCTTAAGACCATGCCGCCTTTTTCCAGACTCGGAAAGCTTTAAAGCGCCAGGGGAATTTTCGTCCTCCAGTTATGCTCTTTGAGTCCTGCTATGTCTTTTTCCCGTTCCCTGCTGATATTTGTGGGACTCCAGCACGATGTTAGGGGCCCCGGTATAATTAATTGGTATTCCGTTTTGACGTTTCCGGCCCAGTCTCGTGGTTCAGTGAGAATCTGACGTCAGTTTTCTGGGCTCGAATGTTTTTGGTGACCTACTCCGAATTATGTAAAGTACGAGCCAAGGCCTTATTTTTCGGGCCCTCAGTGACATTTCTGTATTTTTGTATCCCGCCGGGAGTTGTCGAGCTCCGGAATGTTTTTCGGTGCGATATGCGATTTGTTAAGGCATCTCGTGGTATGTTTGGTCTAAGGGGTGATTTTTCTGGTTGGAACATTTATTTTTCGGAACCTCCCTTTATTTTTTTTTAGGGTACTGGCTTCATTGTTCTCGGTTTGCGATGCAACTTTGGGATCACGCTGTGCTTGTTTCGGGACATAGACGCCAATTTTTGTGAGCCCCGAGGAAATTATTGAGGCCTCGACCAGAACTTACGCGACTACCGACGTGAATTTTGTGTCCCATGCGCGGCATTTGAGGAGGGGGGAGTTGTTGGTGCCAGTTCACAGGTCATGTTGTGCTAATCTGACCCCAGGCCCAGACTAATTTTGCGTTCCCTGGCGCAACTTTTAGAGCCCGAAGAATGTTTTTTTGGTGTCCGCTGTATATATTTATAGCCCCTAATTGTGGGGGTCCCGACGCGAATGTATCTTGTATTTGCCTTGTATCTTGTCTTTTATTGTATGTTTGCCATGCTTTTTTTCCTGTACCAAAGAAAAAGATGGAAAGGCCTCGTTCAGTTAATGTTCTTTTATTTCACGTTTTTGATGCTTTTCTTTCAGAAAAGAGATTAGGCTGGCTAATTTTAGGTTAGGTTACCTCGCAATTTTTAAAGCTTGAAAATTATTTTATAGATATGACTTGTTTGAAAGCTGTCTTTGGTATTATTTTGCTTTTCAACCACGATTGAGCTTGTGCAATGTAAATGTATGGGTAAATTATATTTGTCATGTTAATAAATATGCATTCAAGCATCTTTATCAAAGCCTTGTTTGTGACCAAAAACACCAAATTGTATGCCTGTTGGCATCAAAATGCTTTCTTATTGCAAAGAAATAACAAGCATGATAAAACCCTCATGTCAATCATTTGCCATTATGTTATAGATGCAATAAGTTGAGGTCAGAGTTAAGAAAACTGGATTATTTGGGTCAGATTTGCTGACTGAAATGGTGGACTTATGAGGTACATTTTTACAGATACCTAACATTTGTTTATTAAATGCAGACAAAACAACGTATTTATTTTCCTAATTGGCATATCAATTAGGTGCATTTACATCTTGACAAGTGTTTCATCCTATTGATGAAGACAATGTTGGCTGGATATAAAAATACCGTAATTGTAGACATTTTCTCTGTTCTATCTAAGAAATTTGTCTGGAATACCAGTATATGCCCAATTGCTGCAAATAGCACTCTTGTCAGTTAGTTATTTGGGTTTTAGGGCGCATCAACTGCAGTGGTTATACAGCGCCCATATATAGCATAGCACTCTTGTCATATGAACACATGTATTTTTTCCATGCAACACAAGAAATATTTTGGAATGTGCGGCATTATAACGTTTTTTTAAGAGATGGTTTCAACATAATGGCCGGAAGTCCTAACTTGTGTTATTTAACACATGCACGTCCGGTGGTCCGCGCCAACTTCGCATGCCCAGGAGGGCAAATGTCTGCGCCCCTAAGATCTCTAGAACTATGCCAGCTAGCGACAAACGGAAAACGGCGTTGGATAGCTGGTGACGGACTCTATTGAGAGTGCTTCGGCCATTTTTCGTTCCGGTCAGCATTCAGGTCACTGGGTGATCAGAGATCGAATTCGACCAGATCAGGTAGGACTCAGATATTGACACATATATCAGGACCTGTAACAGATAAAACAAACGGCGAACGCTATTCGACAGTCCTTGAAATGCGTTATCGACAATAGGCGGTGTAATTTAAGGTCAGATCAACCGAAACTCAGGTCAAGGCCATGAAGTCATGACCTCAGTTCAAGGTCAGGAAGTCGCCTAGGGAGGTCATGTAATATATCACTCAACACGTCTTGGCGATACAAGCACAATGATGGTAATTTCAGCCTTCTAGCTCAATGCAGTGCGATCTAATGCGCAGAAATGTGTAGTGATCTCAGGTGACCTCAGAGACCTTGGTGAGGTCACTGAGCAAAAATGTCAGCGATAACATTGAGCATAGCTTCCATTTACATGCCACACCCGTTGTGAGATCATTCCGAGCGCAAATATGTAACCAGGAAACATTTGTATATTTTACCATAGCCCTATAATGGGAAAGCCATGACCGCGACCTGACCTAAGGTCAATGCTACGAAAAGAGAACGATTTAGATATTATGGTCCCTGAAGAGATCATGACATGCTATAAGTTTAAAATAAATCGCCCAATTATTGTGGAACTTATGAACTCCGAGTGTAGTTGGGTCACTTCACATGACCTCGTGACCTGACCTGATACGACCCAGGATTAAAAATGCATGAAATTATGCGGAAAAGACCAATGAACATCTATGCGAGGTTTGACCTTGCTAACCCGATTAGTTTGGCGGTAAATGAGGAAAGATCGGATGGGTCAGATATCTGCCCCCCCCGGACGTGCGCGGGAGGTTCCGGTCGTGCTCCGGCGGAGATCTGAGACTTTGCCTATATATCAGGATTGCATTGTTAGGCTGGGTCATAACTGTGTGCTGGAGTGCTAGTGAAGTGATAATGAAGCATCCTTGCGGTGGAGGTGTGCTATTGCCGGTTGGGCTTTCTGCTGCCCTTCGGCTTTGATCGAGGAAGTGCTGCGGTGGCTCGCTGTCGCCCAAACTGCAGGATCTCCGCCGGTGACGTACCGCCTTTGTCTCAGTTACTCTGTCGTACTGTATCTGCTTCGTTTTATGTTCAATTTACTGTTCAGTTTATCAGCGTGACATCTCTGTTCGGATCAAGTTCAGCGTTTGGCATTTGGTGTTAGGGTTAGGCTGCCAACGAATCCATTCCCTGTGGAACTGTTGGTTTTCTTCTCTTTCTTTTTTACGGGAAAAGGGTGTACAAAAAGCGGTAGCTAACAGTAAGATGACGTTTATTTTGGCCCATTGTTTTTCGTGTTGAGAGATAGACGTTAAGCCAAATATACCTTTACTAGAAGGTAGATCGAACTTTTGCTTCAAGCCGCAGTACGTCATCCGAAGGTTTTTTTTAATATGGTAGTAATCTGGTTGCATAAAATTTTTCGCAAATCATGTGCAATGGTTGCCTATATTTTAAGCAAGTAAATATGTATTCCGCTAATCAGGTGAGTTTTCTCTTGTTCGTTAGGTGTCATGAGCGGACATAATACCGGTGGCGCCTCTGGTGGTGGGTTTGTGAAAGAACACCACCAGTGTGGGCTGGGTCAGCCCTGGACAATAGCAATCAGCTGCTGGCGTGGGATTTGGCTACATATGTGACGTTCTAGGCTATTATGATCGATATCAATTCGTTTACATCTACGAGCGCCAAACTGACCAATTAGAGTGCAGCATTTTTGTGAAGATAGCAAGAGTAGCTTATGTCGAACGCTTAGGGTAACTGTGAGTCAGTTTGGTGGTTCATGGAGGAAGAGCCGTGAACATAAGCCGTAAAGGGTTGTTATCGGGACGCTGCGTGGTACCCAGGTGCCAATAACCTGTAATTTTTCCAGATTCCCAAAAAATCCCAGGATCGCCAATACATGGAGTTGGGCAATGGGAGTTTTTCAAGGTCATTGTTGTTTACGCTTCGGGCCGCTTCGGAGGTTAGTCAGCTAGCGTTATTGTCCAACCTAGCTAGATAGGCCTTGGGCTGGGTTTGATTAATGCTATATTCTAGTTTCTAGAGAAGGTGCAGGTGATTTCCAATGGTCAAAAGTGAACAACATTGAAACAAGCTCTCTTATGATATGTAGCTCAATTTATTATCACATCATTTCACTCTGTCACTTTGCCGTTAAAGTGAAATGAAAGCAATTGGTCACCCAGCATCTTGTGATAAAAACGCGTCATACATCTTCTGTGTGATGTGCTGACAATTTCCAATCTTCTTAACGAAACGAACATCGAGCGTGCTACATTTTCATATCTTGAATAATTCCCATGAAGGTTTGACCCTGTCACTTTTGCACTAAACTCCAGAATTTGTGTTCCAAATTATCACATCGTGCTACATTATGTTGTATATCAGATGTTCTACATTACCGAATTAATAGCCAATGGTCTCAAATAAACCGGCATAAAATCAGCCGTCTTTTGATGTCATGTTCAAATACTTTTATAGATCACTAACCCTATCATTTTTGCACTCAATTCAAATATTTGTGTTTGAAATTATCACATTCTACTCCTCCAAGTTGAATATGGGATGTTCTACATGAGCTAATTAACTTCAAGTGGTTTCAAATGAACTGGCATAAACTCAGCTATCTTCGGATGCCATACTCGATTACCTTTATATATATTTAACCCTGTCATTTTTGCACTCAGCTTCACGATTTCTGTCTCGAATAATCACATTGTATTACTTTTATTTATATATCATATGTTCTACATTAGCGAATTAATTTCCAATGGTCTCAAATAAACCGCCATAGAATCAGCTGCCTTCTGATGTCACACTACTTTAATAGATACCTAAACCTGCATTTTTTTACCTTTTGACATGAACCTGTCCGAAATTGTTGAGGTTCTGGCATGGCTCGATGCACGTCAAACGCTGACGGTTGCTGCTCAGAGGATCCGGAGAGCCGCCGAGGGGTGGCATGACAAAAATTAACGTAAAGTGCCACCTTTCAACAATACTAAGCAGCATCGGCTCTGCCACGCCAAAATGGTATAGGAGAGATTCACGGTTGTAGATGCATTCTTTCCATTCAACGCCCATAAGCGCAATGTTCTTAGACAATATCGAGAAAACCTGTCGGCCTGGACTGTACTAGTGACAGAACTCATCCCATGTACATCGCCTTATGGTTCAAATATGAAAATCTGCCTGTCACTTTGGCGTTGGGGCGCATTAACATTCAGGGAATGGTTTGCGCCCCACTATATTGTGAATGGTGGCGGGCGGTCGGGGACGGGCCGGGGCCGCCAGCGGCGTCTCCAGCGTCCGCTGTCTATGGTGGAAAGTTCCAGAATGCAATGCGCAAAGTCACAATATGGGCAATATATCACCGTAAATGGCAATGGAATTGACTTCTGAAGGCAAACTAACTTTCATACATGCAATTCGCATCATATTTTATGGAGACGGGGTCTCATAAATTGTAACTATATTCTTCGCGCACACGCTAATGAACATCCGGGCGCGTTTGTCGTGGGCGCATGTTTCATAGTTCTTGAATGGAATCAGGAATCTACCTGTTTTCTTTCTTTTCTGGGGTCCCCCTGATGTACGCATTAACATTGCGTCTGACCCATAACGTCTGTTCTTTCCGGTGAACATTTGTTCTGGCATTTTGTTTGTCGTGCATGGGCAATGTTGGACTTATTCATTGTGATCCTGGATATGGAGAGGGTTATTTTGTGGTCATCCAGTATGGAGGGTATCTTTCTACAAATATTATGCATCATAACTCGGTTCGCATCCATTCCTGTGAATTTTGAGTATATTTATTTGATCACAGCAGCTCCTTGTCAAATATTACCAACTTAAGAAATTCACCCTCAGACGAGGAAAATAAGTCGTTTTCTGGAGAGGATAATGTTGTTGATTCAAAAAATCCAGGAGCAGCCTATTTTCCAAACATGTTCCTACCAACATTGACATACGGCAGTTGTGGAAAACAGCTTTTTCTAGGCAAGTTAGACCCAGAGCCAAGCACAGCACGGCATTCTTGCTTAATGAACTGTAAATGGATTATTGGTGCTTAAACATTGATGTACAATACCGTTGTTCTTCCAAAATACCTTCATGAAACATTTCATGAGTTGCAGTCTGATTACCAAGAGTATGAATTCATCATCCAGATATAATGTTGGGATGTAGTATATCTCTCTTTCAGGTGTCATGCATTACTGTACGAAACCTCTGCATAGAAGCGGAACTGGGGCAAGCAAATTAAATTAAGTTACAGACAAATTAAATTAATATGTCTCGTTACACCATGTTCATCCGGGTACTGCTGAAGCAAAATATGTTAGCACACAATAAAACAGGTTTTTGAAATGCTGGATGTTGGGGAACCAAGAGTATGATCCGAGCATTTCAAAGAAATTGATAAAGGAAACCTACAAAAAGAACTGCCTAAACCTGTCTCATTGCAGAGAAGCATATGGCTCCTACAATCAGCTGTTCCTACCATACCATTCTCACAAGTCGAAACCCTTGGTAATCATGAAATGTCATGATATTGCTTTTTATGTCATTTGTGGGATCACTTTGTTTTGTTTTGCCTGTTTTGTTTGTAAAGACATGAAGACATAAAGACATAAAAGGTTAGTGGAACTATGAGCCACAAGGGCCCTTCTTGGTTGCACTCTGTACACTGAACCAGTTGCCCACCAAATCTGTCAATCAGCCCTCCCTGTATTACTGAAAAGCAAGCCCTCTATTCATATAATGATTGTCTATGCTGTTTTTAAAGATGTTCATTGTGCTGCTACCGACAATTTTTTTCTGGTAGCTGGTTCCAGTGTTCTACTACCCTGTTGGTGAAGAAAGTCTGCCTTAATCTTGTTCTGCTGTGGTTAACTTTAATTTTGATTTTATGACCTCTAATTGCGTCATTTCTGTTAAACCCAAACATTTCCCCAAGATATCCCCTCTCCAGACTATGAACAAATTTAAAGACCTCGATGAGATCTCCTCTCAGCCTTCTATATGTAAGTGAAAACACATTCAATTTCTTCAATCTTTCCTCATATGCCCGGTTGCTTATACCATTAACCATTTTTGTAGCCCTCTTTTGTACTCTCTCTCAAAGCCAACAATCTTTTTCATAGCTAGGAAGCCAAGCTTGGATGCAGTATTCCAAATGTGGCCTGACATATGCACAGTAAAGCTTCATGATGACTTCCTCACTTCTGTATGATGCATTCCCATGTATTGCCCCGAGCATTATCAGTGCCTTCTTCCTGGCATCCTTGGTCTGTTCTGGTGCCCCCAATTTTGTATTTAGAATAACACCTTCTCCTGTTGAGTCACTGATAGCACTTGGCCACCCATCAAGTATGGAGCCTTCATATGCTGCTTACCTACAAGCATGATTTTGCACTTATCAAAATTAAATTTCATTTGCCATTCTTCGGACCACTTCACAGGTTCGTCTAAGTCTTTTTGCAGCGAGATATGCTCATTTTGACGTGTTATTGCCCTAAAGACCTTCAAATCGTCAGCAAATTTCAAAACTTTACTCCGTAGGCCACTTTCAATGTTATTTACAAATATAATGAACAGTTGTGGCCCCAGTACTGACCCCTGGGGGACTGCACTAAGAACATTTTGCCATGATGAATTTGTACCATTTAGCATCACTCTTTGCCGTCCATCTGAAAGCCACAACTCTATCCATTTTAAGATGCTACCTGCAATACCACGGGCCTGAAGCTGTATCATTAACCGTTTATGGGGTCCCTTGTCAAAGGCCTTACTAAAGTCAAGATATGCTACATCATGGAGTGCATATACACGTTTGAACCATTTTCGAACCCTAGAACCATTTTTGTGGACCCCGGCTCGATTCTTGGGTTCCTGGGAGCTCACCTCCTTAGGATGGAGGGAGATTTTCCTCTTTAGCATGCCACCGCAGCTGCTCAACGAGTTTTGTTTTCAGCCGATGGCACCATTCAGAGTAGAAAGGCCCTAAGGATAATTTTCTTTCGTGACCTCTTCTGAATTTTCCGGTACTCGGGTGAACTCGATAGACTCCTTTTGTGATTTATTGGTGTCGACTTCGCACCTGGACTCAAATATATCGCCTCCCGCGCGATATATTTGACCCCCGGTGCGATTCTTCGGTCTTCCAGTACATCTTTTTCCGTGCTTTTTCCACGCACTTTCTTCCGGGGCCCATATGCGCACCGGAGGGGGGCCAGTCACCCCTCCCCCCCCACCCCCCACCCCCCATGAGACCAAAGTGCCCTTTTGGTCAAAAGTGCTCTTTTGACCGAAAGGTGCCCTCTTGGCCGCAATGTCCCAAATTTAGCCCCAAAATCACCTGCCTTATGTCCCCCGCTTGAGCCAAAGGTGCCCTTTGGGCCCAAAACTGCCCTTTTGGCCATTTTTTATTCCCCCCCCCCCAGGTCAACAATGCCTCTAGTGTGCCCCGGTCCGCAAAGTGTCCTTTTGGAGCCGGTCAAGTGCCCTTTTCGGTCCGCCCCCCCCCCCCATGGAAAAATCCTGGGTGCGGGCCTGCCGAGGCCCGACGCCTTTTTGGGGTCTTTGACGCAATTTTTGTGGCACTCCCGCACTTTAAGTTGATGTAGTAAGTTGTAGACTTCATTATTGTATCTATGCTACCATAGTGCATTATAGAAATGAGTATGTTATGGGCTGCACCAAAGGTTAGTCATACTGTCTACTGGCGTGAGGTCTACTGGTTTTGGGGTGATATAATGCGGAGATGTTTTGAGGTTCGCATGATGTTTCATACTTCGTCCGATGGCACCTCTGGGTGACCGTTTTCAAATCAAGTCGGCTCATTTACGTCGGATGGCGCACTGTTAAGCCGTCACTCTTACCTTAGATGAACCCTCTATAACCTACGACTTCTTCGACTTCAGATGGCCGCTCTTCAACTTTAGACAGTCCCGAGTCACGATGCTGTCCCGAATAGCAAGATTGAATCACTGAATGAAATAGTGCACAGTATGAAATTAACTTTTTGAGAAATGCATTCTATTTTAGCCAGGTGCAGACACAGAAATTGTCACACGGCGGCCATGTCCGAAGGACGCCACTTCGAAAATGCAGAGAGTCAGCGAAAGAGAGAGAGATATATATATAAAGAGAGAGAGAGAGAGATAGAGAGGGTGAGAGAGAGATAGAGAGGGATAGAGAGAAAGAGAGATACAGAGATACAGAGATCCAAGGATGCAGATACGCAGAGATGCAGATATGCAGAGAGGCTTAGATACAGATATGGATGCAGAGATACATAGATCAAGAGATACAGAGATCAAGAGATGCATAGATGAAGAGATCAAGCGAAACAGATACTATTAGATCAAGATAGATGCAGAGAGATGCAGAGAGATCAATAGATGAAAGGAGTGAGGGAGAAAGGAGAGAGGGTGAGGAATGTATGGATGTAGATTTCGATGTATATAAATATATATGTTTATACATATGTATATACATATGTATATATACATCTATATCTATATATATATATATATATATATATATATATATATATATATATATATATATATATATATATATATATATATATATATATATATATATATATATATATTATATACATGTATATATATATATATATATACATCTGTAGATGAAGACATACACCTGTATTTAGATATAGATATATGGGTTAGGTATATGCCGCGCATTCGGTTGTTCTTGTGCCTCGTGTTGGCCGACGTTAAATTCACGATAGTTTGCAGGATTCGCAGGCGTTTCAGCGCCGGACGCCCGGCAGCCGTCCCAGAGCCTCGTGTTTTGCGACGTCACCCCTCGCCGAAGAGCAGATATCTAGTAGTCATAGTGACTTCTAGTGATCAAGCCACCTCCTGCCACAAACACACAAATACACACACAGACACACACACACACACACACACACACACACACACACACACACACACACACACACACACACACACACACACACACACACAAATATGCACACACCCATATACATACACACACACATTTGCACTAGCTGCCGAGCTCGGCTGTGGCTCAGTCACCTATCAGTTCGTTAACAGCAGAGCTTGGTCACGGCTGTCATCTAGCCTGTTGCGACGGCACAAAATATGGCTGCTTATCCCCTGGTTCTCTAGATCTATCAGGACACATAAATAAATCAGAGCGTCCCTCCTCGATCCTCCGCAGTATTCATGACCACCCAATGTTTTTTTTTCTTCTTCAGTAATGCCATGACAAATGACACATCTCTATGTTTGTTGATTGTGGAATCAAAAATCAAGCATGTATTTGGAAGTTGATGGACCCCTGCCATCCAAACTTTCAAGTTGGAGAGGCAGTTTCCCATACTGGCTTCACAGTATCTACAATGATGATGTTTTTCACGTCATTAAACTTAAAAATACAATAAATAGTGCTGATATCATACTACATCCTAAGCGATCACCACCGCTTGAATGCGTTAATTCTTGCTATATGTGTGGTTAATAAGATGGAGTTCAATGTTTAAATGTACTAATTGTTCTAGTGTTTCTGACTATCGGGGTACCATTCAAATTGTCATGCTCGAACAACTCGAATACGAATACCAGAGGTATAACTCGAATACCAGAGGTAATTGTGAGCTGATATGGAGTACTCTCATTTACTTGGTACCGATTCAGTGCTCCACTAGAAATTGCAAGATCGCCATTAGTTAGCCGTTTCTAGATCAGCTCTGCTTTAGACGCAGGCTGGCCGTTCAGATCGCGGCCAGCTCGCTTTCTTGGGGAAAGCCGAGCCGGGTTGCGACGTCGAGCGCCCGGCCATGCAGGCTGTGAATCGGACGACTGCAGTGGCGGACACAGTTGTTGCACTATTCATCATCTTGTCAACGTGTACAGTATCTTCAGATCTGTATGCTGTTGCGCTGTTGGCGCATCATCTTTTCCCTGTCACTGCCATGTGGAGGTGTCCTTGGAGATCAAGCTGAAGACGCCACCGGCAACGTGCACATGTCACTAGATACGGTGAGGGTGATGAAACTATATTGTGCGGTCGTCAGGGAGGGGAGGGGTAGTTGAGAGCGTGGTCTTCCCACGCAGGCTTGGAACTGGACTGCTGGGAACTGAAACCAGCGCATGGTCTGGCTTATTCAATGCCGGATGTGGTTGACTGGTTTAAGGTCGATGTATATATGTATAATGCAGGGTGTTGAACGATATGTCAAATGTATGGCTATTTACCCTTGAAATCATATTGAATGCATGCAGCATGCAGCTAGGAGAACATAGAAGCCAATTAATACAGACTCAGTTTGCATGGGCCCCGGTAATTATAATTTCTACCTTACGCAGCGCAGCGTCGCATTTGTCGTCCCATGAAAACGTTTGTCATACGTTAGTGACTTCGAATTCAGCGCAGGCTGAAATCCTGCCCCCCCTCCCAAGGATATTAGCAATGGGAACGGATTTAGTTTAGATTTACGGTGAAAACAAAAACGTGACTCATATCCGTGTTGTGTCGGACAAAACGTATTTTAATATACTTCCCTGTGGACAATGAAAATGGTTCGAGGGAAGCTGAAGTTCAAGTGATGCTAGGGCTGGTGCAAGACCACCAATTATTTCGTCCTACCGTCGGCAGCAGGAATCGCAATGCATACGTCAGTTCGTATTTGAGCGTAATTCGAAGTTGTTCGAGCATGACAATTTGAATGGCACCCCCATAGTCAGAAAAATATAATACTTAAGTAGATTTAAACATTGAACTCCATCTTATTAACCAGAAATATAGCAAGAATTAACGCATTCAAGCTGTGATGATCGTTTAGGATGTAATATATCAGCACTACTTATTGTATTCTTAAGTTTAATGAGGTGAAAGACAATCATTGTAGATACTGTGATGCCAGTTTCCCAGGCAGTTTCCCAGGCAGCTTCCCATGCCAGATACTGGCATGGGAAACTGCCTCTCCAACTTGAATGTTGGAATGGCAGGGGTCCATCAACTTCCAAATATATGCCTGATTTTTGCAGTTGGTAAAAATGTTTGAAGCATACCCGATGTCTACAACAAAGCGGCCGCTGTCAGGCTAATTTTTTGGGTGTGTGAGCGTATTTTGGCATAACATCTACTGTGCTTATCTGGTGACTTCGTGTGATAAGCTCATGTTCCTCTGTCTCGCTACAGTCTTCATAACAATGGTTGCCCCTGAGGTGAAGCAAACCTTAATGACATCATTGTTGCATTCATTGGACAAGGCAAACCGGGTCTAGTTGATACAATTTTTAAGAAACTCAATATAACTCATCACTTTGGAGGGATAGCAAGGAGATAGCTACATCTACGCCGAGCCTAAACCTGGTATCATCACGATATTGTTTTCGTGGCGTCCTCTGGGCTTTCCACCAGAGAGCAAATCATCGCACAACTATCGGTTCATTAACTTACTCCGCAATAGGGTTAAATTGTTGCCGATGATGGGTTAAGTTAATAGAATGTAGGTTAAGTAAACGATGTTGTGAATATAGGTGGTACTAGTTTGCGCCTTTTGAAAGGCCATATTTCACGCTTGCAGTAATAATACTGGTGTGAGTCTTGGCTGATCATAGCTAATGGTTTATGCCATTTATGGAATGCTCAAACGTTCATTCCGTAGATGTCTTGATATAGTTTTAGCAGCCACCTTACTAAAAGTAGGCAACTGTATGGTCATTTTGTTCCATTTCCAGTCCATAAAGCGTCGAAACAGGCTGCATGTTCAACACGAATTTAAATACAATTGAAAGTCGTAAAGTTCAGAGAACATGGTAATGAGCTGACACTTAAAAAGTTAGCAAGTGGGCGACAAATTAGGCATTAAGGGTAAAGCAAAGGCATTTCAATTTTACTTTTTGTAAAAAAATGTGTCATATTGTTGCCATTCTGTAGTCGCGGGTCGAAACTACTCGGGCTTGATTTTTCCGCGAGAAGAGGGTGTCAGTAGCAACATGTGCAACAGTAGTCATGGCAACCAGCTTCATGCTTTTGGAGAAAATGCTGTTGTATCACCCATGCCGTGTATCAACTAAACCCGGTCTTCATACTCATATTTTTGGGATGCCTTCATAAGTGCCAAGTGTCACAAGTACCAAGAGTCATAAGTTCCAAAATATACCAGATTTGGTTTCATAAGTTCCAAAAGTTGCCAAATAACTTCAAAAATACCCCAGACAGGGTGGATTCACAAGTACCCAAAGTCATAAGTACCCGGTTTCATAAGTTCCAAAAATAGTTCTGCATTCGCCCGCTAGATGACACCGTAAACGCTCAGCGGCACCCGACCTTACATGCATGCTGGCAGACGGCAGCACATATACGATAACAAATGGCTTCAAAATTGTTGCCATCTGAACATGTTCTGTTTACTGAACACCTTATTTGAGGCTAATACCTTTGAATATCTCCCACATTATGTTCAGCACATAAATAACAAAGATATGGTGATATTCATAAATGATGGACCTGTTTACAATCCAAATATTAAGGCCTGATCACACAGCTCTACCTATTCTTTGTGTATTGGCTAGCAATGATAATAATAATAATAATTATTATTATTATTATAATGACCTTTATTTTGCACCTTTCTCAGTACATATCTGGGATACCATACAACACACAATGCCTTCATGCATACAGACCAGCAACACAACCAAACTGAGACAGCAACCACTGTGCCACACCTGATCCATTCTACCCTGGGTCATGCACATGCGCCTGATCAGCTCTTTCCAGTACAATTCGTTCCAGCTGTGACCTAAATGTGCGTTTGATGTCAGCTTTACTGGCCACCAATAAATCCACAGATACAAGTTCATATTCATACCTAATTTGAGCATGATTTTGTGCAATAATACCCAACCAAGCTACCTCACTCTTACACAGTGCTTTTATAATGACATTGCTACTGCCCATGAGGCTATGCGCAAATAAAAGCTGTCTACTTGCCACCAGCATGTGGCACAGCAGCATTCCAAACTTTCAACCAGATTGGGAAACTTACTTTCCAGGTTTGGAGTCAAACAAATTTCCTCAGTAGATTTTCAAGTATGTTTTCATGGACATATTATTTTTTGATGCATCAAATCTTTTCACCAGTAACTGAAGGAAAATCATATGTACCTAGTCAGTAGACTTACCTATGTAATATGCGTAAGTAATACACATTGTCATGTTTGGTCACATCAACACATAGAAAAAAAGAAGTGAACAATGGATGGCACCACAAGACAGGGAGTTGTGATGATCAGCTCAGCTTCATCTCTCATAGCTTGCAGGAGCAATGTGCTTTCCTTTCACTGTTGATCCAGTGCAAGGCTAGCTAAATGAAAAACAAGCAAATAATTCACACTTCGCCTTCAGCTCAGAGCACACACCTGCCTACATATGCAGCCTATGTGATACACCGTCTGGAGCTCAAGTCAAAACTACCGCCTCACGAAATATTCGGCCTCATATATTTTTTCGATGCATAGCACAATTTTCAAGTGATAAATTATTTTACATAGACGTAAAAATGCATTTGAGCAAGGGGTCCGATATGACGGGGACAGACCGTGTGGAGCTCAAGTCAAAACTACCGCCTCACAAAATATTCGGCAGCATATATTTTTTAGATGCATGATTATGAACACCGATTTGTCACTATGGTTTTCACATGCATAGACGTACTTTACATATTTTACATAGACGAAAAATGCATTTGAGCAAGGGGTCCGTTATGACGAGGACAGACCGTGTGGAGCTCAAGTCAAAACTAGCGTCTCACAAAATATTCGGCACCATGGATTTTTTAGATGCATGCTTATGAACACCGATATTAAAGTAATAAATTGTTTGACACCGGCCTAAAAATGCATTCGCCCCGTGGGTCCGATGTGACGGGACAGCACATGTCCAGCTGAATTCAAAACATCCGTCTCACAAATATTCGGCACCATGGACATCTCGTGTGGAGCGTAAATTAAAACTACCGTCACACGAAATATTTGTCACTATGGTTTTCACAGGCTTACCCATAAGCACAATTTTCAACTGATATATTTTTTTACATAGCCGTAAAAATGCATTCGATCAAGGAGTCCGATATGACTGGGATAGACCGCGTGGAGCTCAATTCCAAACCAGCGTCTAACAAAATATTCGGCACCATATATTTATTAGATGCATGCTGATGAACACCGATATTGAAGTAATAAATTTTTTCACAGAGATGTAAAATGCATTCGGCCAATTGATGCGATATGACGTGGACACACCGTCTGCAGCTCAAGTCAAAACTACCGCCTCACGAAATATTCGGCCTCATATATTTTTTCGATGCATAGCACAATTTTCAAGTGATAAATTATTTTACATAGACGTAAAAATGCATTTGAGCAAGGGGTCCGATATGACGGGGACAGACCGTGTGGAGCTCAAGTCAAAACTACCGCCTCACAAAATATTCGGCAGCATATATTTTTTAGATGCATGATTATGAACACCGATATTGAAGTAATAAATCATTTCACAGTGATGTAAAAATGCCTTCGACCAATTGATGCGATATGACGGGGACACACCGTGTGGAGCTCACGTCAAAACTACCGTCTCACAGTATATTCGGCCGCATATGTTTTTTTGATGCATGCTTATGAACACCGATATTGAAGTAATAAATTATTTGACACCGGCCTAAAAATGCATTCGCTCCGTGGGTCCGATGTGACGGGCACAGCACGTGTCGAGCTGAATTCAAAACTTCCGTCTTACAAAATATTCGGCACCATGGATTTCCCGTGTGGAGGGTAAATTAAAACAACCGTCTTACGAAATATTTGTCACTATGGTTTTCACATGCATACCCTGAGCACAATTTTCAAGTGATAAATTATTTTATACAGACGTAAAAATGCATGTGAGGAAGTGGTCCGATATGACGGGGACAGACCCTGTGGAGCTCAAGTCAAAACTACCGTCTCACAATATCGGTGTTCATAAGCAGGCATCTAAAAAATATATGCGGCCGAATATTTTGTGAGACGCTATTGTCCTTGTCGTTTGCATTTGAAAACCATAGTGACAAATATTTCGTGAGACGGTATTTTGAATTTACGTTCCACACCGGAATCCATGGTGCCGAATATTTTGTGCGACGGAAGTTTTGAATTCAGCTGGACACGTGCTGTCCCCGTCACATCGGACCCACGGAGCGAATGCATTTTTAGGCCGGTGTCAAATAATTTATTACTTCAATATCGGTGTTCATAGGCATGCATGTAAAAAATATACGGTGCCGAATATTTTGTGAGACGGTTGTTTTGATTTGAGCTCCACACGGTCCATCCCCGTCATATCGGACCCCTTGCTCAAATGCATTTTTACGTTTATGTAAAATAATTTATCACTTGAAAGTTGTGCTCATGCGTATGCATGTGAAAACCATAGTGACAAATATTTCGTGATACGGGAGTTTTAATTTACGCACCACACGGGAAATCCATGGTGCCGAATACCTTTTGAGACGGACGTTTTGACTTCAGCTCGACACGGTGTGTCCCCGTCATATCGCATCAATTGGCCGAAGGGATTTTTACATCTCTGTGAAATAATTTAGTACTTGAATTTCGGTGTTCATAGGTATGCATCTATAAAATCCATGGTGCCGAATATTTTGTGAGACGCTAGCTTTGAATTGAGCTCCACACGGTCTATCCCAGTCATATCGGACCCCTTGGTCGAATGCATTTTTACGCCTATGTATAATTAGTTATCACTTGAAAACTGTCTTCATGGGTATGCATTTGAAAGCCATAGTGACAAATATTTCGTGACACGGTAGTTTTAATATACGCTCCACACCGGAAATCCACGGTGCCGAATATTTTGTGAGACGGAAGTTTTGAGTTCAGCTGGACACGGGATGTCCCCGTCACATGGGAACCATGGAGCAAATGCATTTTTAGGCCTGCGTCAAATAATTTATTACTTTAATTTCGGTGTTCATAAGCGTCCATCTAAAAAAATCCATGGTGCCGAATATTTGGTAAGACGCTAGTTTTGACTTCAGCTCCACACGGTCTGTCCCCGTCATATCGGACCCCTTGCTCAAATGCATTTTTACGCCTACGTAAAATAATTTCTCACTTGAAAATTGTCCTCATGGGTATGCACTTGAAAACCATAGTGACAAATTTTTCGTGAGACGGTAGTTTTAATATACGCTCCACACCGGAAATCCATGGTGCCGAATATTTTGTGAGACGGAAGTTTTGAGTTCAGCTGGACACGGGCTGTCCCCGTCACATCGGACCCATGGAGCGAATGCATTTTTAGGCCGGTGTCAAATAATTTATTACTTCAATATCGGTGTTCATAAGCATGCATCTTAAAAATCCATGGTGCCGAACATTTTGTGAAAGACAAGTTTTGAATTGAATTTACACACCGGAAATCCATGGTGCCGAATATTTTGTGACACGGAAGTTTTGAGTTCAGCTGGACACGGGATGTCCCCATCACATGGGACCCATGGAGCGAATGCATTTTCAGGCCTGCGTCAAATAATTTATTACTTCAATATCGGTGTTCATAAGCATGGCTCTAAAAAAATCCTTGTTGCCGAATATTTTGTGAGACGCTAGTTTTGAATTGAGCTCCACACGGTCTATCCCAGTCATATCGGACCCCTTGGTCGAATGCATTTTTACGCCTATGTATAATTAGTTATCACTTGAAAATTGACCTCATTGGTATGCATCCGAAAACCATAGTGACAAATATTTCGTGACACTGTAGTTTTAATATACGCTCCACACCGGAAGTCCATGGTGCCGAATATTTTGTGAGACGGAAGTTTTGAGTTCAGCTCGACACGGGATGTCCCCGTCACATCGGACCCATGGAGCAAATGCATTTTTAGGCCTGCGTCAAATAATTTATTACTTCACTATCGGTGTTCATAAGCATGCATCTAAAAAATCCATGGTGCCGAATATTTTGTAAGACGCTATTTCTGACTTGAGCTCCACACGGTCTGTCCCCGTCATATCGGACCCCTTGCTCAAATGCATTTTTACGCCTATGTATAATTAGTTATCACTTGAAAATTGTCCTCATGGGTATGCATTTGAAAACCATAGTGACAAATATTTCGTGACACGGTAGTTTTAATATACGCTCCACACCGGTAATACATGGTGCCGAATATTTTGTGAGACGGAAGTTTTGAGTTCAGCTGGACACGGGATGTCCCCGTCACATGGGACCCATGGAGCAAATGCATTTTTAGGCCTTCGTCAAATAATTTATTACTTCAATATCGGTGTTCATAAGCATGTATCTAAATAATCCATCGTGCCGAATATTTTGTAAGACGCTAGTTTTGACTTCAGCTCCACACGGTCTGTCCCCGTCATATCGGACCCCTTGCTCAAATGCATTTTTACGCCTACGTAAAATAATTTATCGCTTGAAAATTGTCCTCATGGGTATGCACTTGAACACCATAGTGACAAATTTTTCGTGAGACGGTATTTTTAATTTACGCTCCAGACCGGAAATCCATGGTGCCAAATACTTTGTGAGACGGAAGTTTTGAGTTCATCTGGACACGGGATGACCCCGTCACATCGGACCCATGGAGCGAATGCATTTCTAGGCCTGTGTCAAATAATTTATTACTTCAATATCGGTGTTCATAAGCATGCATCTAAAAAATCCATGGTACCGAACATTTTGTGAGACGCTAGTTTTGAATTGAGCTCCACACGGTCTATCCCAGTCATATCGGACCCCTTGGTCGAATGCATGTTTACGCCTATGTAAAATTATTTATCACTTGAAAATTGTCCTCATGGGTATGCATTTGAAAACCATAGTGACAAATATTTCGTGAGACGGTAGTTTTAATTTACGCTCCACACCGGGAATCCATGGTGCCGAATATTTTGTTAGACGGAAGTTTTTAATTCAGCTGGACACGGGCTGTCCCCGTCACATCGGACCCATGGAGCGAATGCAATTTTAGGCCTGTGTCAAATAATTTATTACTTCAATATCGGTGTTCATAAGCATGCATCTAAAAAATATATGGTGCCGAATATTTTGTCTGACGGTAGTTTTGACTTGAGCTCCACACGGTCTGTCCCCGTGAAATCGGACCCCTTGCTCAAATGCATTTTTACGTCTATGTAAAGTAATTTATCACTTGAAAATTGTGCTTATGCGTATGCATGTGAAAACCATAGTGACAAATATTTCGTGAGACGGTAGTTTTAATTTACGCTCCACACGGGAAGTCCATGGTGCCAAATATTTTTTGAGACGGAAGTTTTGAATTCAGCTCGACACGGTGTGTCCCTGTCATATGGCATCTATTGGCCGAATGCATTCTTCATCTCTGTGAAAAAATGTATTACTTCAATATCGGTGTTCATAGGTATGCATCTAAAAAATCCATGGTGCCGAATATTTTGTGAGACTCTAGTTTAGAATTGAGCTGCACACGGTCTATCCCAGTCATATCGGACCCCTTTGTCGAATGCATTTTTACGCCTATGTATAATTAGTTATCACTTGAAAATTGTCCTCATGGGTATTCATTTGAAAACCATAGTGACAAATATTTCGTGAGACGGTAGTTTTAATATACGCTCCACACCGGAAATCCATGGTGCCGAATATTTTGTGAGACGGAAGTTTTGAGTTCAGCTGGACACGGGATGTCCCCGTCACATTGGACCCATGGAGCGAAGGCATTTTTAGGCCGGTGTCAAATACTTGCCTATACCTTGATCGTAACACTCGCTTTCATAGACAGATATGCAACGTGTTCCTTTAAGGGCGGCGCAAATGACCTTTATGGTCCGGCACGCCTAAAAAAAACACTCTCCCCCCCCCCCAATCAGTGTCGGTGCCTCCACTGGTAGCCTAAATATAATGTTGGCGCATTTTCCTGGCCGGAAGGCTTCCACCTTCTCATGGGACACACATGCCCCTAGTACCCCTACCCTTGTTTACGCCCCTGCATCGAGTGGGGATGAATTATGTTGCAGCAGTTATCTCTTATTTGCTCCTACCCCTCCTTCCCGGCCGTGATCTTTAGTTGGCCTGTCTTATCATGCTGCTTCTATCCGTGGCACCGCGCGATTCCTGCGGCGCTCAACATGAATGTAATCAGCGCGGGTCCAAACAAAAAGTCCTAGAGATAAGATAAAATATGTCTCATATTCATGGACAAAATTCTTCAATATTTCCAATGAACCAGATTTTGTCCAATTTTGATGGTGTTTAATATCGGAAATGTCGTGTGGAAACACGTAAGTTTTGCTGGAGCGCCTACGGGACTGAGCAATTGTCCAGCCAATGTGACGTCCCCGGTTTCCAAACGATATTGGAGGGCCCTGATGTGGTCTGTTCCTGACCCTGACCCTCCAAACTGCTACGAGCAACTTAGTGTAGCTGCTCCGTGTTCCCGTGCGTTTTTGGAGCAAAACGGAGTAGCTTCAATCTACTCTAACTTACTCCTACTTACTCCGGGCGAGAGCAGGGGCAGCTTGGAGTAGCACAAATGTGGCGCTGACGATAAACTTGCGAAGCGCTTTGGGCATCTGCATCAAAAAGTTTTTAACATTTGCGTCATATATATAACCATAATACAAGCACAAACAGCTGATGTTTACTCAAAGTTACTCCAGACGTTCCAGCGCTCGCTTTTATCGAGCCTGCTCTGAACTTCTCCAATTTGCTCTGCTCTTTTTTAGCAGGGTCAGGAACAGACCCATGAGAGTGTCGTGGTTTGGCATGCGGTGCTTCTGATTGTTGGCATGGGTATATGAGGCTGAGGAGTATTGTTTGTGTTCATGGGGTATTGAAATCCTTTGAAAAGTTTGGTGCAGAATTTCTTCAGCTCATGGGATACAACCTTCAAGCTGTTATCGTTCATAACGCTTAAAGCTTCACGAACTGAAATTGGAACCATAACTGGATTTACCGGATGTGAACCTAGGCATACCGGTAAATGCATGCTTTAGTTCGTTTTATGAATCCTTGGAATTTGTCATTCTAATGCAATGTTTATGAAGGTGACTAAGATGATGGAATGGTTCATTTTCTGTGCACATGCTTACTTTTCAGGTTGTATGGAAAATAAGAACAAAAAATGACTTATTTAGGTAATAGAACATTAAATGAAATGTAGACAAAAATGCAGCATAACTTAATCTAACCTATCCTAACCTCCCTTTGGAGAAAAAGCTTTGCTACCTATGTCTTGGAACATTATAATCTTGAATGTGCAGTGAACACCAGATGAAAGCAACATGCATGTTATGACAGATACAACCATAGTTCAAAACCCATTGCCCAGCATATGGAAACCATTAGCTGGCAGTAAAATGTAAGTATATTTTGCATGACATGTGCCTCATTGTCTGCTCTCTAGCCCTGTGCTAAATGATAAGAAGGCAAGGTATTTTGTAGATGAAGTGGGAAGAAGCTGAGATGAAGGGCATTATAATTATTTTCATAATGATCTGTGTATCAGTATATACATGTCGGAATTGCTCCAGAGCTTTAAGGGCAGCATTAAAGTGCACTTTGATGGAAATATCCTTCTTTCCAGCTGTGATGCTTTTCTGAACTCGAGTTGCTTATGAATTGCTACACATAATTAATGCCATTTTCTTACTGGAGTATCGGATTGTATTGGATGTATTGGAACATTCTTTCTACATGGTCACATCCTAGACCATAAATCTTAGTAACTTGAGGTGCACTGTGTGCTTCAGCTGGTTCACAAAGACACATGACCCTTAAAGGAAGAGGCACACTGAATGCACTTGGGATAAAAATTGAACCAACTATTGCACTGGCAAAGGACGCTGTTAAGAAGAGGATCTGTGGCCATGCATGCCTAAAAAGATGAATAAAGCACTAACCCACAGTTTTTTTTTTGACAGGTAAGGTGCATTTTTTTCTGATAGCAAATAATGTCAGCATTTGGTACAAATACCTGGTTGTAATGCTGGAGCATTAATCATACGTGTGGTTTTCCCTTATTCCAAAATGGTGCGGTAAAAGAGCCTGAGATATATCTGCGTACATTCCTGCCAATATTATAAGCCTCAGTACACTGAGTATTCAATTTCAGGTCAATTCCAATTGAGGTTTCATCACTTCAGGGAGGGAGTTGGTCACCCTGTTGCCTCACTCTGGGATACACTCATGGTCACTGCTATCGACAGGCTTTCAAGGCTGGTGTAGGGGAAAATTCAAGTTTTTATCCAGATGTCTCCCAATGTTTGCTTGAAAAAAATCAAGGAATCAACAACTTTAAGCTGCAGTATTTTGAGGTTGTAGGAGGGACTGCTACTACTGTTCGCACCACCTTCCCTTCCCCAACAACAGAACCATCTATATTTCATGAGCTGGATTTTACATTGGAGGTCTAAGTAAGCCCCATTCAGTGATTAAGACTCTGGGTCAACACATCCCAGATAGAGTAGCGTGAACAGTGGCGCACCTGCATGCGGGAGGAAACGGATTTCAAGGTGGCTGAAAAATATGGCAAATAACACCCCTGGTCTAGACGCATATGAATGAAAAATGTAAATCAATCCTGAAAACCATGTTCCGTATCTGCACATTGGCCATAAGGGATATTCCAATCAGTATCGGAATGGGCGCTGTATGACCAACGCAGTCGATGCGCCCGAAAGCCCAAATAACCAACCAACCAATCAGTGTCGGTACCTCCACGGGCAGCCTGAATGTAATGTTACGCATTGTCCTGGTCGGAAGGCCAGGGCCCATGCCTTCCCATGGGAGGCCCATGCCGCTAGTGACCCCACCCTTGTTTACGGCCCTGAACCGAGTGAGGATGAATTATGTTGCAACAGTTATCTCATACTTACTCCTACCCCTCGGTTCCCGGCCGCGATCTTCAGTTGGTCTGTCCCATCATAGTGCTACTACCCGTGGCACCGCGCGATTCCTGCTGCGCTCGACATGAATGTAGTGAGCGTGGGTTCAAGCAAAAAGGTTTAGTACTAGGGGAAATAAGGGTCATATTTGGGGACGAATTTCTTCAAGCTTTCAAATGAACCTGATTTTGTTCAATTTTCGTTGTACTTAACGTCAGAAATGTGCGGAAAACGCGTAAGTTAGGCTGTAGCGCCTACGGGACTGGGCAATTGTCCAGCCCTTGTGACGTCACCGGTTGCCAAACGATATTGGAGAGCCCGGCCCCGGTGCAGCCTGTTCAGTTTCTTTCGGCGTTATATTCGAATTATTGGTGTGAGGCGCCTATGTGGCGGAGGCGAAAATTAAGCATTTTCAAGGTAAATTAGTGCCGAATCAAACACGTGTAGTGTCGAATTGTCCTTTAGTCGTGTCGGAGAAGCGCCAGGTGAAGGATGGACAAATTACGGCGCAGAGAACAGTAGTGTGGTATAAATGGCGCAATATGGAAGTTATCTATGATAAGCCAAGAAATAAGCAATTCCAGAGAAAACGAGTGGTTTCTCTGGAAACCACTCGACTCGATTCGACTCAACTCGACGAAAACATTATATCAACGGTAGCAAATTCTCGAAAATTGCTCTGTTGGCGGCATATAACGCGAACATTAGGTCTCGCCTTGAGTATTGCTCAGTCATCTGGGCAGGCGCAGCCTCAACACATCTCACCAGGATTGATAGGGTAGAACATACATTTTTAATGTGGCTTGCTCAACACTAGTGCCACACCTCAACCTTTTTCCACAGTGACATCAAACCAAATGGACTCCACAGACACATTTTTATCCCCACCTGCTACTTTTTTAGAACTAAATAAGCTATTCATATAGAGCATTACGTCAGTCTCTTTTACTTGCATGCCGTCATATGGTTATTAGTATTGTCATGTGGAAATACAGTTAGAATATGATCCCTGGATCTAACGGAAGATGTCCTGATGATCTAGAACCGCTGTGATGGTTTCTTGGTGGTTTCCCCGCTGCCACAACGCATACATAGTGTGATATAACAGTCTCAACAACAGAGGTACTGCGATGATTTATTGGCGGTTTCACGCTGCCCTGAGTCATACGTAATGCTGCAAAACCGTGCGGTTTCCCAATGGGCAAAGAAGTCGTATTATCGTGACGTTCGTGACGTCATCAAGACGTTGCATCCATATCCAGCTATATATTTCACCAGTGCGGCATATCCTGCCCATATGCGGCACATTCGGTTACATATCTAGTGTAAACAACGCTACGACAGAAAGTAAAAGAATACCGTTATTTACCCCTAACTGTACTATAACTGTACTAAACTGGTGATCACTGGTGACCTGTGCCACCACTGGTACCAGGTCCTTCACCTTGGCACCAGGCCTGGTGAGGTACCTCCCGTTCCTCCTACCTTTACACAATACCCAATCTAAATGTTGCACACGAGAGTCATAAAGTCATAAAGTCATAAAGTGTTAAGGCTTAATAAGGGCCACAAGGGCCCATCTGGGTCAAGCCTGTCTAGAAGATATTAGAAAGTACATGTTCACACCTATCAATTCCAAACCCATGCAATCCCTCCACCTGTGCCACCACAGCCAATCTCATCAGTATGACATCGCAAAGGAAGTTGCCAAATCCACTGCTAGGTACACCCCATATAGTACAACATAATACTAGCATAATGTTATACCCTATATAGCTAGTGAAAATACTCAATATCCCATGCATCACAAGTTATAATTCAAAAACAACATTTTCCTGTCTAAAAAATTTATCCACCCTACTTTTAAAGACATTCAATGAGGGACTCCCCACTGCATCAGCAGGCAGCCTATTCCATTGGTCAACAACCCTTTGACTGAAGACCTGTTGTTGTTTAACTGTCCTGCACCTCATTTTGTCTAACCTGAATTGATGACCCCTATGGGATACTCTAAACTGCAGAGCATCATTCAAATTGACCTGATCTAGCCCTCTAACAATTTTGTACATTTCAATCATGTCTCCCCTTAATCTCCTATACTTGAGTGAGTACATATCTAATGCATTAAGCCTTTCTCCATATTCTAAGTTACTTAATCCACTGACGAGTCTAGTGGCTTTGCGCTGGACTCTTTCTAACATATCTATATCCTTTTCTAGGTAGGGGCTCCATGCTTGTACAGAGTACTCCAAGTGGGGCCGCACATATGCTAAGTACAGCTTTTTCATGACTTCCCTGCTCTTATATTTCACACTTCTATTAATGAGTCCCAGCATTCTGAGTGCCCTATTTCTAGCTGAGATACATTGTTTTTCTGCTTTAAGGTCTTTTGAGACCAACACACCTTTCCTCTTCAATAACATCCAGTTCCCTCCCTCCCATTTTATAACTGAATGTCTCGCCTGCAGACCCTATATGCATAACCTTACACTTATCATAGTTGAAAGTCATCTGCCATTGATCAGCCCACTCTTTTAGGTCGTCCAAATCTAGTTGAATATTACTAGATTGCTCTCTGCTGTTAGCCACTCCTACCAGCTTGATGTCATCAGCAAATTTGAACACTCTATTCCTCAGCCCTACTTCAATGTTGTTCACAAAGATGATAAAGAGGAGGGGCCCTAGAACAGAGCCCTGTGGCACTCCACTCAGAACATCTTTCCAACCAGATTTACATCCATTCAATACTACCCTTTGTTTCCTTCCCTGCAACCATGCTTCAATCCAATGTAGAACTTTTCCTACAATCCCATGTTGTTGTAATTGATGAATTAACCTTCCATGTGGAACTTTATCAAAAGCTTTGCTAAAGTCCAAGTACACAACATCCATCCTGCTTTCATTGTCTACTTCTTTGGTAACATACTCAATGAACTCCAATAGGTTAGTTAAACAAGACCTTTGAGATCGAAATCCATGTTGAGTATCCCTTAAAAGGTTGTGCCTATCAAGATGAATCTGAACATTCTGGTTAACCAGCTTTTCTAGTACTTTGCAAACTAATGAGGTCAAACTGACTGGCCTGTAGTTTCCTACACTCTTCCTATTTCCCTTTTTGAAAATTGGTACTACACTTGCATTTCTCCAATCTTCAGGTACTTCTGAATACTCCATAGATCGCCTGAAAATGATACCTAGGGAGTTGCTAAAGCTTTAGCACACTCTACTAAGATCCTAGCATATATTTCATCTGGTCCGGAAGCTTTATTAGGTTTTATATTCTGCAACTGCTTCTCTACGGCTTCTGTAGTTATTGTAAGATCCTCCAGCATATCACCTGCCATGGCATGGCCTACAGATGTTCCTATTGTACCAGAATTATCTTTAGTGAAGACTGATGAGAATTGCTTGCTTAGGGATTCCACAATGTCGCAATCATCAACTACTATTTCCCCATCTACCTCCAGTGGTCCTACACTACACTTTTTAGCCTTAAATTTATAGAAGCTAAAGAATCTCTTAGCATTACCTGCTGAACATTCTCGAGCAAAGTTGATTTCAGCAAGTCTTTTAGATGCTCTAACACACCTCCTAACTTTATTTCTAGCTATTCTATATGATTCTAGGTTTAACCCAGAGTTAGTATCTTTTAGTTTCTTGAATGCTTGTTTCTTTGAGTCCAGTAATTGCTTAACTTCCCTAGTCAGCCACGAAGGGTGCTTAACCCTGTTTGATCTAATTTGCCTACTGGGAATGAACCTATCCTGACCCTGAAATAGCTTATCTTTTATCATTGTCCACATTTCATAAGCATCTAAGCCATTCAATATGACTTCCCAATTAATTTCACTTAGGAAGCTCCTGAACTCACTGTAATTCCCTTTTGTAAAATTCGGAATCAATGTTCTGTTGGTTGCTACCCTTCCAACATATAATGAGAAGCGTATAATGTTGTGATCACTATTACCAAAGGTCTCTCCTACGTTAACATTTTGCACAAAATTTTCCTCATTAGTAAGCACTAGATCTAATATTTTATTTTCCCTTGTAGGCTCGTGTATCATTTGAAAGAAGAAATTGTCCTCAAAACAAGCCATGAAACATCTTTCTGATTTGCTTACACCTATTGTTTTGTTTCCCAATCCTGCTATGTTGAAATCCCCCAACAAAATAGTTCTCTCCTGTACTCTCCTACTTATCTCTTCCTGCATCAGCCTGTCAGTGTTTTCATTCTGGTCTGGAGGTCTATAGAATGCCCCAATCCTAAATTTTGTTCCATTCTTCAGAATTATATCTAACCACAAAGATTCTACTCCTGCACTATGTACTCCATCCTCTATGGAATGACATTTCATTACTTGCCTAACATCCAAGAGAATGCCACCTCCTATCCTTGCCTCTCTTTGATAGGCATGCATGTTGTAGCCTGTCAATTCAAATGCTTGCAAGTTGTCTCCAAACATGCTTTCGTTAACCCATGCTTCTGTTATGCACACCAAATCTAGCTGTTCAGACAACATATATGCATGCAGTTCCCCAATTTTGTTCCTAACACTTCTGGCATTGACATAAAAACATGATAAATTATTCCTTCCATTGCTTGCTATGCTTCTCTCTTTATCAGCTACATCCCCCCATGTCCTGCCTAGTTTCCCTGTTTCCTGTTGAGAGCCTCCTCATACCTATTGCTGAGCAATTCCACTCCTCTCTTGCTCAGATGTAATCCATCTAAAGCAAACATCTCCGTCCTCCCCCAAAACTCCCCCACAAATCCAAGAACTGCACCCCAAGCTCCTTACAAATGTTGGCCACCCTGGTATTGAGCCCAATGGCCCTCGAATACCACTCCATGCTTGCATGGACCATAGGGAGGATGGATGTCACCACTCCTCTTTTCCTACTTCCTGCTAAACTACCTATCAAAGCCCTATAGGCTTTCATTGTTTCCTCTGTATTATTTTTTCCTACATCGTTAACTCCAACCTGCACAATTACCGTTGCACCCTCTCCACTTCCCCTCATTACTCCCTCCAGCCTATCCCTAACATCTTTCACCTGCGCTCCCGGGTAGCAAACACGCATCCGTCTGCTGGGGTTCTTGCTACAAAATGTTTGATCCATGTACCGAACCCTGGAATCCCCTATGACTAAAACCTCTCTCTCTCCATCTCTATCTTCAGCCATCTGGTCATCCCCACCTCCGTCCCTCTCATCATTACCTTCCCTCTCCTCCAGTGCATCAAACCTATTTTTAATTGGGACGCCCATGTCCACCTTCCTTAGCGCCAGTCGGGTGCTATGGCGCCTTGCCACCTTCCAACTGCCACCATCCTGGACCAAGCCATCCAAACTCCCATCAGTCCTCTGCTCGGGCACCCGAGTTGCCTGGCTGGCACCTCCCATGATGGGTCCTGCCACCAAACACTTCAAGCGCTCCACCTCCCCCGTTAACATATCTAACCTCTTACTCAAGTCCCCAATGATTCCCACACACTTACAATTCCCACAGTCTCCTTCCATTTTTATTTTTTATTTTTTTTATTTCTACTCTTAGTACTAAGTCTAGTTACTGTAAGCTTGTAAGCCTACAAGTATCTACTGTAATATATCTACAGTAATACAGTAATATAGCCTATAAGTATCTACAATACACTATAATCCCGTATAATTACACTAGATATGAAGATACCTACTGTAATTTATGCCCACTATTTTAGTCCTAAATCTATCTTAAACTTACACACCAATTTGACACAAACTTATTCACTACAGAAGCCTACACTATAGAATTATACACTCTAGAATTACACACTACAGAGCTCACACCCCACAAATATACACCACTGAATCAAACACTGTAGTACCCATCCACAACACCCAACAATCCTGCAGTTACACTAGGATATGAAGATATACCTAGTGTAATGCTATGCCTACTATCTTAGTCTTAAAATCTATCTTAAACTTAAACACCAAATTGACACAGCCAACACCCTTAGAACTTAACAAAATGGCGCTGGGCAGCCTCCCTGGGTTAATATAGCCTAATTTGCTGGTCGAAAATACTTATTTGATAAAAACTGTTGAAATATACGCTCAGAAGCAACCGCTAAATATCTATACACAATTTATCCCAGTACACCGTCCTTTTCCGCAACACTTAGCTCGTATGTAGTAGCCCCACCAAACACGTGTTTCCTCCTCAACGCCTGGCGGCAGACTCCTCATGCTACTTCCCCTCCTGTGACCCACCAGAACTACCCCTCCTCTGTTCACTATTAACACTCCCCTCTCGAGAAATCCCAGCCACCTCCACAGTAGGGGAAGCTTCAGCTACCTGGTGGCCTGTGACCACCTGGGCATATGATGTCTGCTATGGAGTGACCCCTTGTTGCTTTTTCTTGCCTACCCTGTGGGCAGCCTTGAGCTTGGAAGCAGCCAACAAGGGCAGCCTTGAGCTTGGAAACAGCCAACAAGGGCAGCCTTGAGCTTGGAAAGCTCTGCCTTAAGGGTCCTAATCTCTTCTTCTAGTGCCTGCATCCTGGTCGCAACCATCCTACAGCCTGTAGCTTATGCCTAGATTTGGATTCAAATTAACTCGCTAAACGACCAACAAAAAAGGGAACTATTATTCACTATAAATCGCTACCTCCTATACTGTCAGTGAATTATCTAAGCAACTCAAGAATCCGAACACACTAAGCAGAAACTATTAAACAATTGTTTTAATAAAAAAAAATGAAATGTCTAATCTAATTGTCTTCTAGGCAAGTAGACCACTAAATGAATATCACTTTTGATATCACTTATGGCTAGACAAATATGAACAGTCACAAGGCACTTATGAATACCACCAACTTAGTACCAATTAAACTCTTAAACTTGAATACCAAACACAATGCACCACAAAACTAAATAAAGTATGTTAGGAAAGTATTAGTGTTTTATACTGTACCTATGATGTCTATACACTTGTAATATCTCCAACTGAAAAATAAACTAAATACTAAAATGCTCCAAAAATGAAGAAGCCCATATACCTCTACAATTACCCTGTATATGGAGATATACCTAGTGTAATTGAAGCTAACTATTTAAATCCTAACCTAAACTTTAATTCCAAAAAGACCAAAACTTATTCCTCTACACTACAGAAATCGAAGCCATGAGGCCAAGCCAAAAAACAAGATGGCACTGGGCAGCCTTGCTAGGTTGATATAGTATAATATGCGTGATACGAAAGTGCTTATCATATAAAAACTAAGGAAATATAATCACAGAAGTAATTCCTAAACACCTATCCACAGCTTAGACTAGTGTACTGCCCTATTCTGCAACAACTTATCTGGAAAGTTGGGGCTCAAAACAGACGTGTTTCCACTGTGACACCTGGCAGCAAGCAGCAACTATGCATGGAGCTGATTCAACACTTATTTGACTTTAAAATGCTTTGTTTTCAGATGCTGTCATGACCTGGATATTACTTTTTTCATTACAATAATTGTTCATATTGGTTTCAATTAGTTTTGATTGCATTGTGTTCATATTGGTTTAGATTAGTTTTCATTTCATTGGGTTAGGTTAGGGTGGGTTAGGTTTTCATATTTATTATATCAGTAAAATGAGTGGCTTCCACTTGACAATTTTCTGTAATAAAATGAGACTAGATAAGTTAGTTTGATGGTATTAGAATTTGAGTGTTAGGTTTGGTTAGGTTTTACTATTTATATATTTATTGTTATTTAAATTACTGGATACTGCTTGATAGTTTCAATCAGTACAACAATAAATCATAATTAAAGAGGAAAATTGAACATAACATAATCAAATGTAGTCTAATGTAATCTAATGTAATTTAATATAAAATAATTTAGTCTGTCATGTAATATATTCTGAGATAGAGGTGGCACATGCATCCTCCACCATTGTGTCCCCATGTTGGTGTCTGAAGGTGGTTGTGCACAGTAGATGAGGAAAAATGCAGAATTAAACATTTGCTTTGAGAAGTGTCAAATCAGCTGTATGGGGTGTTGAATTTCACCTTAATCATGTCTGGAAAATACCAGAATTATGTTCATGAATGTGGTTTTCCAAAAATTGAGATGTGAGAGCTGCTTGTAGCATTGGCCAATTGAAGCCCTATTACCATTCCTATGATGTCTTCATGGAGCTGATGTGCCTATGATTAAGTAGACAATTAAGCATGGGCACTGACAATGAGTCATCACCAGAGTGGGAGACTTACTTTCCAGGTTTGGAATTACATACTGATGTGCCTAATCTGTATGTAAGTAATAGTGTGCAAAGCAAAGGATCAGTCAAGGTCTTGTATTTGCAGTATGACACTGTTAAACAGGGTTAAAATAATGTTGTTTTTTTAGGTGTGAGATGTTGAAATGAGCACAGTAGGATGTAGAAATTTGCCATGGAATTATTGTCATTTAAACTGCTTTTGATGCCTCAGACTCAAATTTGAGCTAATGATGTAGGCATTTTGAGCTGATGGTATAGGTTCTAAGGAGCAGGATGCCGATACTTGTTGAAAATGGATGTCGATGGAGTGCTCAGAAAGTGGTGTATTCCACTGTATTTCACGAATAATTTAGCATTGCTGTTAAACATCTGCATCTGCCATAGGTGCCAGAGCATGTGATGTGAGGGATGTAGGTGAGGTAGGTCAAGAGCTAAAAAAGCCAAGTTGTGGTTCAGAAATGTTCAGCCTGCCATGTTTGCTGATCCTCTGCCCCCAGTAATTGGGTCATATACCCAGTGTTTTGTCATTGGTCATCCTGTGCAATGACCTCATACCTCATACTCGCTTTGATGAGCTTAGTGATGCATGCAGTTTGTTTGAATTGGTATATTATTATGATATCTTGTTTCCAGAAACACAGCCAACGTATGTCTTCCCCATCACCTTCCCACACTCCAGATGGTCAACTCAGCCCAGCAGACAGCAATGACGGAGAGGATTTGGGACCACCTCAGACTGCGACTTTTATTCGACACATTTCTGCAAAAGTAAGGCAATCCACACTGCAAGTGTAATGTGTCATATTTTGAAGCATAATGCAAAGTAGATTTGCTCTGACATGATGGGTGCTGGATGACCTCTGCAGTTGACGCGCCCCTAAACCCCAATAACCAATAAACACTGACATGTGCTTATAAGCTATTAGCTGTGGTGCTGCCCACTGGTATACTTCACATGATAAATATATCAACATGCTACACATTGGCTTAATTGGCAGAATTAATTCATCCAAAAGTAGCAAAATTGTGATCGATTTCCTACTAAGCTATCATGAATGATAAAACAAACGAGAGTTACTGTCCATTGAGTTGTGTGAACTATTTATATACAGCTATGTTTACATTGTTGTATTTACATAGCTTTTATTATTCTTATTTATTGTCTTGTAAAAATGAAGTCCATTGATTTTGCCTGCTGTATTTTGGTATTCATGATCCATAAATCCTGCTATTAACCCATCTCGTCTTGGAGATCTTCAACCGCGCCCCCCCCCCCTCAGGTTGTAACGGATAACGAACGAACGTCGCGCGGCAGCGCGCAAAACTTTGGCACACCTTTTCCCACATCAATTTGGCATGTTGTTTCAAAAATGTTTAAGTCAGGTGATCTAGGGTCAATGAGTTAGTAAAGGTCAAGCAAGGTCACCTCCAACCAAGTTCAACCAGTTGACACGCTTTAATGGATGACAAAGGAAAGTTGACTTCCAACGTTTCCCGGTCTGCTCTACCCATTAGAAAAGGAAAATGGAAGAAAACTTGAAAACTCAAAATTTGAAATTTAAAAAGAAAATTGTTTTAGGAGGCCAAAAAATTATGGCCCTGGTCGATTTCGCTGTCCTTTTCTGATGCCAAATATGTTTTCTTCTTCAAATATCCCCCAAAACGAACTCTCCAGAGCCAAGAACAGTATGTCGTGAAAAGTGAAAATCTAGCCCTCTAGTGACGTCACTTTTTGGGAAAATTGTTTTGGGGGTGGATCCGGATCCTACTCGTCGAGTGCTTTCCTATGACACCTATTTCGTTTTCGTGCGCTGCTTAGTTTGTATTTTAGAGGGGGGTTACTATCCGCCCCCCCCAAGATGGGGTGTGAGGATCTGACCGGAAAGACCGCGCGTGTTGAGTATGCGCATACTACTTTTAAAAACTAACCTAAAGCTACCACAGCTGTCATCTGTAGTGTCTGCAGTAGCCAGCTGTGACAGACAGACGGGCATTATTGACGTGCACCATCGACTGCAGTCACGGGATTATCTGCGCGTGGCTGAGGAGCATATGTACTCGCGGCCGTGGGGCTGGCGCGCTGACGACTGGACTGCACAGCAGGCACATCTGCTGCTGATGAACCCACCAGCTATCTCCCGACACCTGTAAGTGTGGTGAACTACCTTGTCTGGCTACCTCTTGACACCTGTAAGTGTGGTGAACTAACTCGCCTGGCTACCTCTCGACACCTGTAAGTGTGGTGAACTCACCAGTTATATCTGAACATATATAGGCATGTGGTGAACCAACCTTTACGTCTCAACAACTGTGTCTGGTAGATCCACCAACTACCTCCAAACAGCTGCTTGGTAAATCCACTCGCTACTTTCTGACAACTGTGTCTGGTGAATCCATCAGCTACCTCATGACAATTGTGTCTGGTGAACCCACAGACTATCTCCTGGCAACTGTGTCTGGCGAATCTACTAGCTACCTCTTGACAGCTGTGTGGTAAACCAACTGGCTACCTCCAGATAGCTGTCTGGTATGCCCACTGGCTACCTTCCAACAACTTCGTCTGATGGACACATTAACTATTTCCTGGTAACTGTGTGGTAAATCCACTGAACCTCTTGGCAACTATGTTGGACAGACCAACTGGCTACCTCCAGCCACCTGTGTCTGGTATGCCCAATGGCTACCTCGAACAACTGTATCTGATGAAACAATTGACTACTTCATGACAACTGTGCCTGGTGAACCCACAAGCTAGCTCCCAATAACTTATTGGTGGCCCAACCGACCACCCCATTATACTGGTGGTCGTTTATAATTGGGATTCGATCGCACTGGGATTGTAATACAAATCGTAGACTAACAACAGGTGAAACAAGACACACCGATAGATGGGAAATGTGTAAGTGGGTGGGGGTGGGGGGCATAAGGAAGAGGGAGAGAGAGAGAAGTTGGTGGAACTACCATTGGGTCAGATTCTGATGGCGTGGGTGAAGATTACTTGCCAATGTCGATTACTTGCTCAATGCTCATGGTTCGATAATTTGGCATTATTGGTATCATATATAATATCAACTTTTAGAGCTCCAACTATGGTGAGTGTTGGATTTCAGACACAAAGCCGGTATAATGGGCGCTGCATGATCTTTGCAGTCGATGCGCCCGTAAACCCCAATAACCAACCAACCAACAAAGCCGGTATATTTATAGTCTTTTGTATGGGTGTAGAGGAGTCGAAGAGCTGGAGGCGTTTCCCCTTTCTTACCGTCCCCGTGTGTATCCAGTCATCGTATGATCTGGTGCTGCTGTACAGCTACAACCCGATGATTGATGTGGAGACGGTGGACGAGCCTGCCAACCTGACCGACACGGACGAGCGCGCGTCGCTGGTCGCAATGGACGAGTGTGCCGATCACGTGGCCACCGGCAGGGACGTGCCGGACAATCTCATCCATCACTTGGATCAGTGAGTTGCCGTCGGTGTAGGTGGACTGGGCCGGCCCGGGCGTCAACCGTTCACGTGGTGACAGTGGTGACAGCTGTGGCTGGCTGTTGGCGAGCAATAGCCAAGCCCTAGCGCGTTTATTTTTGGTGTATATACGAAAGCGATTCATACGAGCGACTAGGCCCGACCAGACCTGGCTGCGCCTTACCGTCTCCAGCTTGAAACAAAGACGCCCTTTTCTTTATGGGGTTTCAGGTCTCACTTTTCATGCAAACTTATGGATGTTATTTTCAATCATGATCGTTACCAACCTCCATCGACATGCTTCTTTTGAAGTGTAAGTGAGCATGCTTTGTTCAAAGAAAGGTTTTTGTGGCGGCTGCACCCGCGCCCATGCAGGTCGCCTGTCAGGTCGATCGGCCGTCGGTCACGTGGTTATGGTGACCGCCACGTGCACGGCGACTGTCGACCAGCGCAGATGGCAGTGAAAAATCAGGAGCCACACTGAACAGCTGGCACCTCACGCTGGCAGGAGAGCTTGGAGTGTGCAGCAGCGGAAGCTGCTGTCGCGCATGATGGCCGCTTTGGACGCGCATCTGCTGGCGCGGCGCGCTCTGGTCGGTCGGCGCGGCGCGGCGTTTGCGGCGCGTGTGGCGGCCGACCGATGTGCAGCCAGGGTGCGGCGCGCGCTGGCCACAGCCGGGTGGGCGCGGCCGCTCTGCCAGTGGCTGCACAGTCTGCTGCTGCAGAAGCTGGGCCAAGATGCCCTGGCGCTCTACCTGGAGGTGCTGCAGGTATGCGACGTCGGACGTGGTGATTAGCTTCTGGCCGACCCTAATTTGCCCGCCTGGTTTCGGGGAGACGACGCCACTGCTTCGCACCCACTCCGGGATTGTGCTAGCGACTTTGTCATGTACACGTGTGCAACGCAATGCACATGTGAGTGCACTTCTGCCTTGTGCTCGTTTTCCATTCCGGCTTCGACTAATCGTACTTTCTGAGTCCCTGACTTCGGCTCCTTTGTGGTAATGGCCTTGCTAATATTGATGACCTCGATTTTATATGACAAGGGCCGTGTTCTGGACCACTTTGCTGGCGTACCTCGTGACCAGCTTGACTGCATACTGCTCACGTGGTGGACGCCCGAGTGTCATGGTCGACTTGATACAAGTGACTGTTATAATACGACACCACCAATCCGGCGTCTCACCGCGCGGATGTCGCTCGACTGTGTGGAGGCCGTCTGACCGTGTGTAGGCCGTCTGACTTTGTGGAGACCGTCTGACCGTGTGTAGGTCGCTGACCATGTGGAGGCCGTCTGACCATGTGGAGGCCGTCTGACCATGTGGAGGCCGTCTGACCGTGTGGAGGCCGTCTGGCCGTGTGGAGGTCGTCTGGCCGTGTGGAGGCCGTCTGACCATGTGGAGGCCATCTGACCATGTGGAGGCCATCTGACCATGTGGAGGCCGTCTGGCCGTGTGGAGGCCGTCTGACCATGTGGAGGTCGTCTGACCGTGTGGAGGCTGTCTGACCGTGCGGAGATCGTCTGACCAAGCGGAGGCCGTCTGACCAAGCAGAGGCCGTCTGACCACGTGGATGACGAAAAGGAGGCCCCCAGGATGAACAGGAGTCCCCCAGGATGACAGGAGGCCCCCACGACGGACAGGAGGCCCCCACGACGAACAGGAGGCCCCCAGGACGAACAGGAGGCCCCCAGGACGAAAAGGAGGTCCCAGGATCAAAAAGAGGCCCCAGGACGAAAATGATACTCTCCAAATTATGGGCCTGCAAGAGGGGGGCCATAATTTGAAGAAGGACCCGCCTAGGAGATGGTAGGAGGCCCCAGAAAAGAGTGCCATAAATGGGCATGGAGACCCCCAGGATTGCAAAGGAGCCCCCAATACTGGAAGGGATGCCCAATAAAATGAGAGGAGGCCCTGAGACGGCGACGAAAGCCAATGGCTATCAGATGAGGTTTCGGAGCAGGGGTGTCGCCACCAGGGTGTGGGCAGCGGGGGCAATCGTCCACCCTGTCGTGAAACTTGGGGAAGGCGCCGCCCCTGAAATTTGAGGAGGCCCCCATCCGGAAATGCACAGGAAAAAATGGTGAGCATGGAGCCCGACGGGACAGAATGTGATGCTGTCAATGAGGCCGCAAGACTGACAACGAAGCCCCCAGGAAATATCAGATCCATATAAGAGACGTGAAACAGAGATTGGGAGGAGGTCCCCAGGAGGAAAATGAGGCCTCCTATGACGGAAAGGAAGCCTCCCTAGAACGAAAAGGAGGCACCAGGACGAAAAGGATGCCACCGAGACGGGCAAGAAGCCACTCAGGTTAGACGAGAAGGCTTCCGATGGTTGACAAAATGTTCTTAATTTGGAAAATGAGATCCCAAGATGAAAGAGGAGGCCCGTACAATAGAAAATGTAAACATGATAGGAGAGATTTCTCCGGACGCAAGAGGCAGCCCCAAGATGGGCAAGAAAGTCTCGGCAGGAACGAGAGAAGGCCATTGAAATCAGCCAGATGAGGCCCACATTTTGGAAGAGGAGGACCGTAGAAGAGAAGATTAAAAGACTAGGACGCAAAAGCACACCGCTAAGAGGATAATGAGACTCTAAACACAGACGAAGACGCCTCCAAGAGGTGAAAGGAGGCCAATAATTTGGCAAAGGAGTCACATAGGAGATGGTAGGAGGCCCCAGAAGTCAAGAGAGTGTCAACAATTGGCACGGAGGCCCCCCAGAATTGCAAAGGAGCCCCCAATACGGAAAGGGAGACGCCAGAAAATGAGAGGAGGCCCTAAGACGCAAAAGAAAGCCAACGGATATGAGATGGGGTTTCGGTGACGCAAAAGCAGGCACCAAAACGGGTAAGGTTCCACTAAGATAGAAAAAGATGACCCAGGGGCATGGCAGGAGGCACGTACTTCGGAAGAGGATGACAAGATTAGAAATGAAACCCATGATGAACGAGAAGGATCCTAAAATAGGAGAGAAAGGCCATTGAATCAAAGAGATGGCTCCCAGGCGGAAAAGAAGGCTCGAAGACGACCAAGAAGGTCGCCGGGAAATGTCAAGGCCACTGATATAGGAAAGGTTGCCCGTAATTTTGAGGAGGCACCTGGGAGAGAAGAGGAGACCATCCTTAAGATGAGCAAAGTTCGAATCAACGCCCAGAGCAGGAGGCCCCCAAGACGTGAGAGGAGGCCCATAATTAAAAAAGGACCCTATAAGAGAAATGAGAACCCTGCCGGAATCGGGGAGTCCCTCAAGAAGGGGTGAATGGACTGAATGAGGACTGGACTGAAGGCCCCGAAGGCCAGGACTGAATGAAGCCCCGAAGACTGGAAAGAGTTCCAAGGAAGTAAGGGAAGGCCCTTAAGATGGGAGTGGTAGTGGGCATTGAAGTATATGAGGTTTCGCCAGAAAACGGAAATCGGCCGATTTTTTAAAAGTTAAAGTAAACAAAATATTCGCAGAGTCAGACAACAAAAATCGGCGCTGATGAGCTTCCCGTATACTGACAAAAGGGAAGTATTTTTGGCGACATTGGCGATTTATTTGGCGTATTGTTATGCTATATAGTTTCGGTCATGTTTGGTCAGCGAGGTCAAGTCAGGTTAAGTTCATGACAGGTTGATGGAACCAAACTTGGTCAACTGGAATGTTGAAATGCAACTGGAATGCTGACCGTCAGGCGATTGATGTCATTTTGCATGTTACTCAGTGCACGTCTTGGGAACTATTGTTTGTCATTGTGTACCTAAACATTTTAATACTGTATGCATGTACTTTGCTCCTTCCTCTGCGGAGTCGATTGCGCCAAGCCGCCCAATGGAGCAGTCGGATAGGCGGCCCGGTTCCGGTAACTGGAGCAAGTAATGACCTGATAAAGTGCTGTTATATAGGTGACTTGCGGTTAAATGCCTGGTCTAGCATCTGTATTGCAACATGAGTAATGCCAAAAACATCATTGGTGTCCATTCCATTTTGGAACATTTAAACAAACAGCGATGCATAACAATGACAAGCCAATCCACGCAAAGCCAGAACATTTGGACATTTTACCTCATTTGACCTTGAAAATATTGACGTAAGGTCATGAAATGTGCACACAATAGAGTTCACTACCGTATCCCTCCATCTTGCGAATTTCGTTGCCCCAGCTGTAATAGGAACCGATATCTTAGGGCGGGAAGCGGAATCCATCCCCTCCAGTGCACTTTATTTTCAGAGGCCCTCATGTTAGGTTCTGTTCCATTTTTAGTTTATTTTTTAAACACTGCTTTTTATCAAACCCAAAGCCGCTTTTTGGTGTTACTTTGCCCACAAACTGAAATGTAAACAATTGCACAGAAAATGGGTGGTCCTAATCGGTGTCAGTTATTTCCATAAACATTGCATTGGAAAGGTATATTTCAGGGATTCATAAAACGCCTTCAAGCATGAATTTATTACCTAACCTTCGATGTCAGAATTTGTTGGAAGGATTTTTGTGTTTTAATCTAAAAAAACAACTAAAAATGAACCACAACCTAGCGAAACCTAATATGTTCTTGCAGAAAATACATTTAATTGGAAAATGTATTTTTACAACTTTTAAGAAGAATTTTAACCAAAAAGAAAAACGTAACCTCGTCTAGTCTAACCAAGCTGAACCAGGCCTAACCCTATATGCTTACTTCATGAAGGTAAAATGTGCAAAACTTGTTTTGTGGGCGCCTTAACCCGCGCCGTACCGGGGTGGTCTTCAACTGCCCCCTCAAGTTTGTTGCGGATAGTGAATGAACGGCGCGGGGCAGCGCGCTGAAATTTTGCATACCTTTTCCTACATCAAATTGGCATGTTATGTCAAACGTTTAAAGTCAGGTCATCTACAGTCAACGAGTTAATCTAGGTCATGTGAGGTCACCTTAAAAAAAAGTTCAACCAGTCGTCACGCTTTAACGGATACAAATATTTTAATGAAACTTTCAGCGTTTGCTTCTCTTTAGGGAAGCAACAAAACGTAGGAGATAAAGTTTTCATTTATTTTCCGCTTTGCCTACTTATAAATTTTGCATACTTGCCCATTAGAGTTCAAATCGAAGATTCTGGCTAAAGTAAGCATTTTTATTACGGCAAGTTGACTTCCAATGACGTTCACTTCCGCTACCCAGCGAGTCCTCATTCTTCGAGGGAAAGCACAGACTCTTGGTTCTTTGTCCCCCTTCCAAAGATAAAATGGATGCGACCGGTTTGGAAGAGTTGTTCGATGTGAGAAGTTCAAGGATGGAGGGTTGGATGTGGAGTTTGCAGTGGCGGGGGAGCCAGAGAGAGCGTTGACAATGACTGAGTTTATTTACAGTGTGCGAAAGGGTGGCAAGAAGGTAGACGAAATTATTCCAATATATGTAGAACCCCATGAAACCTAGAACTCGTCGAGAGGGATCATCAATTGTTTGACTTGAATGATGTACCAGAGGAAGAGATTGTCGATGGACTAGCAGAATTTGGAGTGATTGGAGCGAGAAAGTTGAGGGTGAGGAGAGTTGCAGAGATGGCCGCAACCAACAACATCGTACTAACATTTAACACGAGCGATCTTCCTCTCGAAATTCGTGTGGGATACGTCTGGGTTGAAGTTAGTATTTTCTTCCCCAATCCCATGAGATGTTTTAAATGCCAGAAATTCGGTCATACAAACCAGTTTTGTCGCAATCGCCCTGCATGTGGCAAATGCGCCTCCCACGATCATGGAAGTGAACATTGTTCCTACGAGACCCCCCGTTGTGCAAACTGTGTCCCAGAACAGGACTCCCATTCGTCTTATGACAGGACGTGCCCTATGTCCATGAAGGAGAAATAAATTATTGCTATTAAACACACCCAAAAAGTAACATTCCGGGCGGCCAGAGATATATTTGAACACATTCACCCCAGAATCACCTACGCATCAAAAACCAAAAGTCATACCGTGTCATATGTGTTGAGTATGTCATCACAACATACTCAACCTGACAAGGTCTCTGAGCTCATCACTCAAATGATAGCCCCACTTCGCTCCTTTGGAGTGCCCCTTACGATACCAAGGAGCAGGCAGCCAACCCAAGACTGAGTTGAGACCACCGAAACCCCATCCACCATAAGTGAACATGACATGACCGACACGGCAGAGCGCGTTGCTTCATCGCCAAGGGCCCAGGAAGTCTCGGGTACCCCACCCGTTACAGAGCGAGCTCCAGAAGAGTGGCGTCGTGTCCAGCGGACTAAGAAGCACCCAAAGACCTTCACTATCCTCGAATCCTTACCCGCCATACCCACCAAGCCCACTCCCATCCAGCCTTCCAAAACCACGCCAATTCCCCCACCCCCCACCACCAGTAACCATCTCAGATCAAAAGCTTGGACATGCTATGGTTCAGGTGCGCCCTGGAGCCCCGGATTTAAGAGCAGAGGGTCGCACCGCCCAACCTCCTCGACCTCCAAGCCTGAGGGCCAGCGCCCATTGACGGCTCCTCACTCCACACCATTACCCGCAGCAGCCATGGGACCGCCGGAGACACCTTCCCGTCGAACCATACACCCCAAATATCCTCCCCATCCCCAAATCGTGCTATGAAGCGTGCTCTTCCCGGTGCTGTGTCGCTAAGTGAATGTGGGAGCCCACGCTCACACCCACGAAGCCAAGACCCCCCCGACTACAAGACCATGACTTAGTTAATCTTGACCTTTTACTCTCTTAGCTTAGGACTTCCTCCTTCGCTTAGTGACAAATGAGTAATATTCTACAGTGGAACTGTAGATGTTTGAGAACCAGTAATAACGAATTACAGCATATTTTGCGCCGTCGTACACCGGTCGTAGTATGCCTAAAGGAGACCAAACTATCTTCTGATGCTTCCTTTTTTTAAAGAAACTACTCTGTTTTACGCAAGGACGTCGTCACTCACATTGTGGCACATGGCGGTGTACTTCTTGCCGTCCACCACTCTGTCCCCTTCCAACAAGTACACCTGAGATCAAACATCCAGGCTGTCGCTGCTCGGATAATAATTAATCGCCGTGTTACCACCATATGCTCCATATACTTACCCCCAGGAACAAACTTTCCACTTGCAGAACTGTTGCAAGTGGAAAATCAACTCACTCCCCCGCTGATTTTATGTGGTGACTTTAACACACATCACCAAATTTGGGGCTCAGCGAACAGTACTGGTCGTGGGCATGCATTGGAGCGAATTATCCGGAATTTTCCCCTTGATATTCTTAACACAGGAACTCCAACACACTACACTGCAAACAGGACAGACCTCTGTGCTGGACTTGACGTTTTTTTGTGTGGATTTTTGCAAAAGCTGACTGGAGTTCCTTCCAGTCCGATGTCGAGGAGAGACTCGTCGAACGGTCCGAAGGATTGGTTTCCATAGAAGTATTTACAACCATAAGGTTAAAAAGTGCTCAGCAATATATTCCTCGTTCGTCGGGCACACCACGTCGTGTACCAGTCCCTTGGTGGTCGGATAAGTTCCGAGAGGCACGGCGTGCTAGAAAGAAGGCATTCCGTATTTTTAAAAGTGACAGCTGCATGGCGAATCTCGAAGCTTTTCGAAAGGCAAGGGCACACGCGAGGCGCACAATTGCTGATGCTAAAGGACAATCGTGGAAAGTGTATGTCAACATTTTGAACCGTTCCGCCTCACTGTCATCGGTGTGGGCCCGCATCAAACGTATCTCCGGTAAACGTACCTGCACCCCACTCCTCACGCTGCACATAAATGGACAAGATATTATTAATCCGAAGGATGTCGTCAACGAGATTGGATGGCCTTCTCAGAAGGATCGAAAAATAAAAACAGTCGACGTTTCCCGGAATACAAAGTCCGGTGCGAAGCACTACCCCTTGATTTCACAACAGCAGTTTCTATCCACTACAGCAGTCCATTTTCTATTTCCGAACTGACTGCTGCTATAAGCACCCTTAAGAACATAGCAGAAGGACCCAACTCCCTACACAATGACATTGTTAAACATCTGCCCATAACAGCTTTGAACATACTTCTGCAGGTGTTCAACGAAATGTGGGAAAGAGGAACATTTCCATTGACATGGCGGAGGGCGCTTGTCGTCCCTATCTGCAAGCCAAACAAAAAGGGGAAAGGACCCACTACATTATCGACCCATATCATTGACCTGTTCTCTTTGCAAGTTGTTCGAAAGATGGTAAACTTGCGACTCATGTGTTTTTCAGAACGCAACCATGTACTCACCTCTATACAGAGTGGCTTCCGCAGACACCGTAGCACATTTGACAATATTTTAGCTCTTGATTCCGTTGTACGCATGAATTTCATGAAACGACGTCATACCGCTGCCATATTTTTAGGTGTTGACGGCGCTTATGATACCGCACAGCGTCATGGTATCCTCATGAAGTTACACCAAATAGGTATAAGCGGCCCGATGAGGTTTTTCTTGACGATTAGAAAAAAATTAATAGGACATTTCGGGTCAGAATAGGTGGCTACTGGGCGCAACATGACCCTAGATATCGACGCGCCCCTAAACTCCAATCCACCACCACCAATAGGTGGCTACCTCTCTGACACCTTCCAACAGATTGATGGGGTTCCGCGGTGAAGTATATTGAGTGGGGCTCTGTTCGCCATTGCCATAAATTATGTGGGTGATGCACTGCCAACATCGGTAGGACGAGCGCTATTCGTGGATGATTTTACAATGTGGTTCTCCTCTCGTACGGTTCGGACGGTGGAAAGACAGCTCCAATTAACTTTAGTGAAATTGATGGAGTGGTGTGATATAACTGGTTTCACTATATTCACCTCAAAGACTACCGCTGTTCATTTATGTCGCAAACGCCGTTGACACAGACCCAACGGTAAGGATGAACGGTCACCTCATACCTTTCAGATATGCAGCCAAGTTTCTGGGGGTGTGGATGGATCTCCATGCTACGTATAAAACACACATTACTGACCTTATCAACAAATGTACCAAAGGTCTTCAGGTAATGAACACCGTTTATAATGGGCGCTGCATGACCTCTGCAGTCGATGCGCCCCTAAACCCCAATAACTAACTAACACCGTTTCTAAGTGTTCATATGGATCTGACAGACCAGTTTTACTTCTCATGTACCTTCTCATATGTTCAAAAATTGACACTGGATCTTTTATTTATGACTGAGCGAGTGCCACATCCAAGCGCTGTTTGATGTGATCCACAATTCAGCCCCTCGCATCGTTACTGGAGCCTTTCGCACTTCACCGCCGGCTAGTGTAATGGTAGAAGTAGACTAGCCACCTTTTGCGCTACGCCGTAAGTTATTGGGTGCGAGATATGCGTGCAATGTTTCCCAAAACCGGAACCACCCAGCCTATCGGTGGATATTCTCAGGGACATTAAGAGCACGTCACTGAGCCCAGCGTGGACTACTGTTTTCCATTCGTATGGCCCCGATCCTTCGAGACTAATATCAGGCCGCGTTCTGTAGCACGTGTCATCACGCCGAGCACTCCCCCTTGGCATGTTGTCTCGGTGAAAACTGACCTGACTGTCCTGCTCAAAGAAAGGACACGTAAACCCGGAGGAACTCCACATGTTTGCATTGGAAAAAATAAATGAATATCACGACTTTTCGCGCGTTTACACCGACGGCTCAAAGTCAGTCTCGTCTTGGGTGTGCTTGCGTCAGTCGACAAGGTGCTCGATCTTTTTGTGTACCGACACAAACATCGATTTTTACTGCCGAACTCTATGCCATCTTCTAAGCCTTCTATTTTATACAGAAAGACCGGTCCACAAAGCACGTGGTTTTCACAGACTCTTTGAGCAGTCTCCTGGCACTGAACACCTTTAACCAGGATAACCGACTTGTTCGGAGGATTATGAAAGTCGTAAAATCCATAGATGACATCGGCCGAAATGTCGTGTTCTGCTGGTTTTCTAGCCATGTTGGACTCGCGGGAACCGAAGCTACCGACATTACCTCCAAACACGCCATTGGAAATGGCCGTGTGGTCCCTCTACGGCTCCATCCAAGGGATCTATACCCCACTATATTATCAAATATACGGTCAGAATGGCAACGAACCTAAAATTCCAAGTGTAGTAAACTCAGGGTTTTAAAACCAGCACTGGGAATGTGGCTATCCTCTCACCGAACCAAACGCCGGGAAGAAGTAATACTCTGCCGGTTGAGAATGTGTCGTACATTCGCAACATACAGTTACATGCTTACCGGTGATGACCGACCTCTATGTCCGCGCCGTTCTAACCCGCTTACCGTGTACCATGTTTTAGTTGGCTGTACACTGCTAGATCCTCTACGACGCCAGATTTTAGGGCGGTTGAATACCGACTGTTCTTTACGTATGCGTATAGGGAACGACTCTGAGGTCGTGGCGCCTGGGAATATTTTTACGTTTATTCGACAAGCTCACCTTGACGTGATATACCCCCACCCGTGAAGATGGACAGCAAGATATGATAGCAGCACCGTAGGTTGATTAAAGTTCAGTTATGGGCGCAAAATGACCCTAGATGTCGACGCGCCCCTAAACTCCAATCCACCACCACCCCACCCCCTAAGATGTCGGCTCCTATTAATGCTGAAGCAACGAAATTCGCAAGGTGGATGGGTACGGTAGAGAACTCTATTGTGTGCAGATTTCATGACCTTAAATCTATCTTCGACGTCAAATGAAGTCAAAATTTCAAAGTTGTCTGGTTTTGCGTGGCTTATCTTGTCATTGTTCTGGATCGCTGTGATTGTGTTTAAGTGTTCCGAAATGGGCATCAATGATGTTTTGGACATTACTAATGATGCAATACAGATGCTAGACCTGGCATTTGACCTCAGGTCACCTATATAGCAGTACTTTATTAGGCCATTACCTGCTCCAGTTACAGGAACCGGGCCACCCGCTCGACTGCTCCGTTGGGCGGCTCGGCGCAATCGGCTTCGCAAAAAAAAGAGTGAAGTACATGAAGAAAGTATGGAATCGTTTGTTGAACACAATGACAAATGGTAGTTTTCAGGATGCGTATGGGGTAACATGCAAAGTGACATCAATCGCATGACAGTCATTATTTATGACAACATTCCAGTTTACCAAGCTTGGTTCCATTAACCTGTCATTAACCTGACCTGACTTGACCTCGGTGACCTAACATGACTGTAACTACATAGCATAAACATATACATCAAACAAGTCGCTATTGTTGCCAGAACACTTCCCTTTCGCCAATATACAAGAAGCGCATCAGCGCCTTTTTTTTTAGTCTGGTGGTTTTTTTAATTACTGTAACGTCCCCTAACTATAAAAATGTTGGTGCGATTTTGGTTTTCGTGCTCTAAGCAACGCGCCGGTCATTTTTAGGCATGCACACAAACTATGGCATATATCGGCCGCTGGTAAAATCTGGAGTTATGTACTAAAGAACTTGAGAGGTCGGCGGATTTCGCTCCCTCTCCCTCCAGGGTGCGTGTTAAGGTGCAATAAAACCCAAAACATAAGGCAATAATCGCATGGTTCCAGGAAGGTACCTACGTACCTGTCTAGGGTATGTACTAAGCAATAGGCAAAGCTTGTCTGGTGTTATCAGATTTGAAACTTTTCCGAACGAGAGGATGATGAAGCTTACCAAAGGCCAATACATTTTTCATCCAACAGACTTCAAAGAAAAGACTAACCTATTATCAGAGTATTTCCTTGTGGAGCATGGTCATTCAGATCAGCATCCGAGTGTACAGTGGTATTGCCATAGTGGTAAACTTGCAGTGTAAGGTAATTTTTGAGTTCTTTAAATTTCTTTTTTTGATGCAATGCTTATAAATATTGTCAACATGAGGCAACCACTCATTTCCTCTGGAAGTGCATACTTTTTTCAGTTGGGAGGCAAGGTAACACCAAAAAAGGGGCTTCGATTTGGGTAAGATAGCATTAAAAGTGATGTTCAAAGCAACAAAAAAGCCTGACTTCACCTAACCTAGCCTAACCTTCCATGCAAGAAAACAAATTGCTAAAAAATGGAAAATTTTCAAACAACTTTTTGCGTAAAAAGATTCAACTGAAAAAATTTAACCTAACCAACCTAGCCTGCGCCATTTTTTAAGGATCAATTTCTTGGAAAAATATCACGAAAATTGTTTATTTTGATAAATAATATTTCCAACTTAAAACAGAAGTCTCGCCTAACCCAGCCTAACCAAACCCAGCCTATTTGTTTGACTCATGAGGGTATATGGGTAAAACGTCTCTCATAGATGCCTGCCTTAAACTGCAATAAAACCCTTAAAGTTTGATGACCCGGTCCTACCACCCGAATCTCCCTTACCTGCGAACCCACCAGTTATCTCTTATTCAGAATCTAAGTACCTACATACGTCCTCTTGCTATTCTTTAAAAAGATCAGCCAACGTAGCCTGCCTCTTCATCTCAGCGACCCACATCAACATACGAAACATGCTGCTCAATTAGGCTTAACTGGACACATGCGCAAAACATCCTGTTCAAATTTCGCTTTCGAAATCTAGCTCACTGGGTTTGCCTCCCCGTTACTGGCTAAACTAAATGTATGAGGCTATCTGACTAAGGAATAATGAAACTGCTGATTTGATCACCTATTGCTGTAAGCAGAACTTAAACAGCATAGAACCCTCGATATACGTCAGAATCTACTATGCTACGATATTGGGTTTAAAACAATTATTAAAATACCTTTAAAATTGGACATTCTTTCAACCAGAGCGCTATTTTCAAAGTTACCGTATTTTAATTTAGTTTACTTCTGTTGGTTTCGGGGGCCAAAAGACACCCCCCCAATTTGAGGCACTTCGGGGTGGCCATGGCCAGAATGGCCTCCACCCCTTGGATCCGCCAGTGCCCAGAAGCATCGCGCCGAAGCCACAAACTCGATCCCACCTCGATTTTTCAAGATCCGGTATGCTTTTCGGTGCCGTAGGCAATTTGTGAAGGCATCCGGTCATATGTTCGGTGCTCCAGAGGATTTTTCTCACCTGAACATTCATTTTGTTTAATCCCTCCTTATTTTGGAGAGCTCCAGGTTCGTATTTTCGGATACCGATCCGGTTTTTGTGGTATAGGTGTAATTTTAGCAGTGTGAGGTGACTTAGCAAAGGATGCCAAAAGAAAACCTAAGAACCGAGTGGGGAGTTGAAATCCGACGAATCAGAAACGTTAGTGGTAGATTAGGCTCCTCCACAGGATAATTCAGTTAATCACTAATTATTTCATGTCGAAAGGTTCCCTTTGACAAAATAGCGGTCGAAATCTAAGGATTTTTTAAATGGGTGTAAGTGGACCCTCTGCAAATCCGTTTGCCCCACCCACTCGTTCAAATAACCAACCAATCTCCCCCTTGACGCAAACATAGGTATTCCACAGGTCCCTCAATACTTTTCAGAAACGTGCTCATGGGGCAAAGCCGACATTGAGGGGACAAATTAACCCACACAGGCTGATAAAACAACACTCATGTCCCGTATAAAGTTGGAGGAATGATGTATTTAAATACATTTTCTGTCTACGAACGTTTTTCCGTTATTTCAGCCTGCATGATTAGAGCTTCCCAGTTTCCCTACAGTCTCAACATCATTTATAAAACGGTACAGCACAGCGAAAACTATGGGCATGACGGCGTGAAATTTGAAGGTTTTGCATTACGTATGAATTGCCGTTGTTGCATTGTTGCAGTCCCATTTATGCATTGTTGTTCAATGCTTGTTCTTGCCGTGAATTTATTTGCTAAGAGTTTGATATTTAGCTTGTATGACCTTGCTTGATACCTTGCAGCCAGCACCAAGTATTATACAAAAATAACATTCATGAGATAGCGATCAGGAAACCAAAACAATCCACTTGTCATTGTCACCATCGCAAAATTATATTCCTAGGACTGATAAATGATCGGTTAAGCTTTGCTTAGGACATCAAGCTCGTGGTAATGAATAACAGTTGTGATGAATCTAGCTATATGCAGTTATACTTTGTACACATAAAAGTGGGTTGATCGATGAGAGATACCTGTAAGATATGCTTAGCACCAGCCCCGCCAACTCGCTGGAATCTACAGGGCAGCTAGAAGAATCTTCTGGTCGAGAAAGCATTGAGACGTTGGTTCGTTTTGACACGTAGGTATTCGCCACTGGTGGAGGCCGTCTGACCATGTGGATGCCGTGTGACCCGTGGAGGCCGTCTGGCCGTGTGGAGGCCGTCTGGCCGTGTGGAGGCCGTCTGGCCGTGTGGAGACCGTCTGGCCGTGTGGAGGCGGTCTGACGTAGACCGACTACCGCAGACACTCAATAGTAAGCTGCCGTCACTGGTGGAGCGACTGACGTCTGCCGGCGTCGCGCGCCACGGGATGCTGTCGTCAGACAGTCTGGCAGTCCTACTGCGGCGCCCCTGGGATCCGGCGGCCCACCTCATCGGCCAGCACAGACTGGTGAGTCAATCCGGGGACACAGTACAGCCTGGTGACTGAGCCCTGTCACAGAGCGGTGCGGTGAGACAACTGTGACACAGAACGGACCGATGGATTAACCGCCGCCGGTGGAGGGTGGGCTGAGGAAACCCCTTGGTATATTCAGAGAAAGCTTACGAACCGCTCAGTGGAACGCAATGTCATTGTCAATAACTTTCTTTGGTGTCTGCTTGGGGATTTTGGTAATTTGTTTTTGTTATGCCAGTTCACGGATCTCTGACGTCATGAACGGGAACATGGACTATTTTTTAACGACGTCGCTGATTTTCTCATCTGGACATGATGATTGCAACGATATTTGGACATTCTCCGTGTATAATTTCACACTCATGATATGGGCGCTGTATAACCACTGCAGTTGATGCGCCCAAAAACCCTAATAACCAACTAACTCACACTCATGATCTTTGATCTAAGTCAACCTAGCATGACCTTTTTAGCTTTGCAGTATGCCTAAAAATATTTTAAGTCGAATAAGATTTCGCTGATCATTTTATCCTGGGGTGCTGGGACTGGGGTGTCCCTTGGCCTAATCTAACCTGTGACTTGTGCTTTATATGAAACTTGAAATGCCATTGCATCTGTAAAGTACCGATACCGAACACCCTGATGATAACCAGGAGTGCATATAGGTTTCACTGTAGGAATCGTTTAGATCAAATTGTGAAGAGCCCATTTATGAGAAACTTTGACTTTTGACCTAACCTGGAGGATCACATAACCCCCAGGTGCAAAACCTTGGTGGCAATCGCGATATATTTTCTCACCCGGCACGCCCGTCTCTGCTCATTCGTCGACCTCCTTTCTTTTGAAGACGTCAGGGGGTCGCATTAATATTCGCCCTGGAGGGTTGGGGGGGGGGGGCGAAATCCGACCACCCCTACTGTTTTTCGTAGATAACTCCCGATTTTACTGGCCGATACACGCCATTGTTTGTGTACCTGCTTTAAAATGACCGGCACGTTGTTTAAAGTAAGAAAAACGCAAATGGACGGTAAATATTTCGAGTTAGGGGTCGGTAACATCAAAAGTTTTCTCAGCGCCAGACCACAAATATCGGCGCCGATGCGCTTCCCGTATATTGGCAAAAAGGAAGTGGTCTTGGCAACACTAGCGACTTGTTTGATATATATTGTTATGCTACATTGTTTCAAAGTCATGTCAGGTCATCGAGGTCAAGTCAGGTCAAGTTAATGACAGGTTACACATGCCCTGGAGGGGTTGAGGGCGAAATCCGCTCATCCCTCCGGTTTTTCGTATATAACTCCATATTGTACCGGCCGATATACGCCATTTTTTCCGTACCTGCTTAGAAATGATCGGCGCATTGTTTAAAGTAAGAAAAATGAAAATCGGCCGAAAAGTTTTATGTTAGGGGCCATAAAAGTTTCGTTTTTTTTTGTTTAATTCGCAGCGCCGGACCACAAAAATCGCCGCTGATGCGCTTCCCGTACATTCGCAAAAGGGAAGTGTTCTTGACAACACTAGCGACTTGTTTGATGCATATTGTTATGCTATATAATTTAAAAGTCATGCTAGGTTGCCAAGGTCATCATGACAGGCTAGTAGAGCCAAACTTGGTCAACTGGAATGTTGGCATAAATGGAAATGACTGTCGTCATGCGATTAATGTCACTTTGCATGTTACTCCCTACACATCCGGAAATCTACGGTTTGTCATTGTGTGCCTAAGCGTTTCTATACTTTATTCATGTATTTCACTCCTTTCTTCGCGAAGCCGATTGTGCCGAACCGCCCAACGGAGCAGTCAGGTGGGCAGCCCAGTTCCGGTAACTGGAGCAGGTAATGACCTGATAGTGTTCCTATATAGGTGACTTGAGGTCAAATGACAGATCTGGCATATGTACTACATCATGAGTAATGTCAAAAACATCATTAATGCCAGTTTTGGAGCATTTAAACACAATCACAGCGATCGATAACAAGGACAAGCCACGCCACGCAAAACCGGAAAATTTTGCTATTTTGACCTCATTCGACCTTGAAGATATTGACGTAAGGTCACGAAATTTGCACACAATAGAGGTAGCTATCGTCCCCATTCACCCTGCGAATTTCGTTTCTCTAGCCTTAATGGGAGCCGAGATCTTAGGAGGGGCGGAATCCGCCCCCTCCAGTGCGCGTAATTTTCAGAGGCCCTCCAGGGCGCGTGTTAACCCTCCCTCCGCGGCATTGGTAGCAAAATGCTACACACGGACAATGGGACATGACACATGCTGGTGCTTAAGTTTTTAGGCCCATGAGCTTTCAATTTTGCTGGTCAAAGTAATGGGTAAGGTACTTAGCAAGTTTTACATAAAGCCCTTCATTCATCTCGTATAATTTTAATGTTACCATTGTGTCGTACGCGACTTCTTATTCTGGTCTGTTCTGGTCTGATCTGTTCTAGTTCCGGTCTATTATAAGCTGGAAGTGTATAGGAAAAGTAGAATGCGATGGCTTGTTGTGGCGATTAATTCGTGGCAGTGAAGCTGCGGATCCTCCTCAAACACTATCCCTGTCTTTGAAGATGCTCCCATATTTGGAAGTCTCCCTACCTAACTTCAGACTATGGGACAACGAACAGCATGCAGGAACCGGCAGCCAGCTTGTGCTCTATCAGGTGGGTATATAGGTGGATACTTCACATGACCTGCGTGCTAGTGATCATATAATTAACGTCACCCATAAACGTTACGTTTTACTTATTGTGGTGATGGCGCTATAACTTTGGAATGGTGTAGTAGCAGTGGCAGGCATCTTTGCTGGTGGTGACTTTCATTTATCTGACATGAGCCATGACGGGCAACTAACACTAGAATGCCAACTCTGCTGTTCCGCTTGGTTTAATGTTTCCCATCCCTTGGCTGGGGGTGGCATGATTTGTTTATTTATGTTGGTACTAACGTAAGGTATGCCATTGAGTAAGGGTGGGAGGCTCTAATGATACCGGGTACGGATTTCTTTTTAACCCATCCTGTTTCTCCGGTCAGATCCTCACACCCTGTTTCTAGGGGGTGGGGGGTGGATATTAACCCCCCTCTAATATCCAAACTAAGCGTCGCACGAAAACGAAATAGGTGTCATCAGAATGCGCTCGACGAGTAGGTCCTGGGTTCACCCCCCCTAAAAAAATCAAACAAGTAGCGGCACTAGGTGGCGCAGGTTTTCACGACTTACATTATTTTTTGGCTCTGGGGAGTTAATTTTGGGGGATATTTGAATTTTAAAATATTTGGAATCAGTAAAGGACAGCAATATCGACCAGGGCCATACAATTTTGTGGCCACCCAAATATCTTTTTTGTTGTTGAAATTGTACAATTTTGAGTTTTAAAGTTTTCTGTACTTTTCGTTTTCTAATGGGTAGAGCAGACCGAAAAAAACGTTGTTCAAAGTCAACTAGTTCTAATAAAAATCCTTACTTTAGCCAGAATCTTTGATTTGAACTTTAATAGGCAAATATGCAAAATTAGTAAGTAGTCAAAAATGGAGAAAAGAAAAATTCCTCCCGTACGTTTTCTTGCATCCTTAAAGATTAGCAGACGCTGAAAGTTCGTTAAAATATCTGCATCCGTTAAAGCGTGATGACTGGTTGGACTTATTGGAGGTGGCCTCACTTAACCTAGACTAACTCGTTGACCCTAGATGACCTGACTTCAAAAGTTGGACACAACTTGTCAAATTGATGTGGGAAAGGGTATGCCCAAATTCGGCATGCTGCTGTGCGCCGTTCGTTCACTATCCAAGAAAAACCTGAGGATGGGCGTTGAAGACCACCCCCCCCCCCGAGACGGCGCTGGTTAATGTCCCTACTCTGAATGTGCTGATACTTTAATTTTTGGAATTCTTTGTTTCCCCTGCTTGATGATTTTTGTACTGCGGACACTCCCACAAACACACGCTTTGTACACTACAGACAGTCGGCTGAAACCCTTGTGGCACAAGTTTTTGGATACGTTTGCCCTCAGATTCCCGTCATAGCACGTTGTGAACACGCCTGCGTTATCCAAATTTCTCGCGCTCTGTGAATAGAGGACTGCGGCTGTGACGTGAGGCGATGCCGTGCCATCTGGCCGAAGGATCTTTTTAGAAGCAAGCCATGCCATGTGTGGGTGTGGGTAGGTGTGTGGGTGTGGGTGGGTGTGTATGTGTGGGTGGGTGTGTATGGGTGTGTGATGACTCGCCACTGCTGCCCGACAGAGGCGGCTACCTAACAGTCCACTGCTGGTGCTGGTTCCATCGTCACCGTGCCAAGGCCCGCGGTCCTCGCAACTGGGCCGCGGTGCCACCCGACTTGACTTCTGGCACCGACAGTTGTCCAACCTTGCCAAGGTGGCGCCCATCAGCGTGTTTGAGGGTGGGTGCCGGCCGGCCGGGCTGACAGCTGGTATAGCACGGCAGAGTAGTGTGTCAGTTTGCTGCTTAGCGCGGCTGGCGGGTGGGAGAATCAACGAATGGCTGATCCAATTACTCGGGTGAATCCGCGTTCAAGTTGTTCGATTCTGTTGACAACTGGCACAAACAAGTGCTGCACCTTGCCATTATATAGCATCCTTTGTTCGTACACTTGTAATGATAGTCTGGCGTTGTTCGTAATTAATGTTCGTTGTTCATAATTTGGCAAGGGTTAGTATTAAATGACACCGAACAAATGTCTGTTCCGACTTGAACTGTTCCGGAGGGCCTCATCCGCCGTGGTGTCCGTTGCTACCCGGCCTGACTTGCCATAGTTCTGTCTCATGCTGATCGGAATGCTCGTGACGCTGGTTGATCGCAGTTACCGCCGACCTGACGGCTGGCCATGCTACAGGCGGCGCGCCCAGCCACGGCATCTCGGTCAGCGAGAGCCTGTCGCACATCCTGGCCATGTGCCGTCAGCAGCTGTCGGAGCTGCGGCGGCCCGGCCGGCCGATCGTGCTGCTGGGCTGGGGCGCCGGCGGCCTGGTGGCCTCCCACCTTGCACTGGTGGAGCCCGTTAGCGCCGTGGTCGGGCTCGGCTTCCCGTTCTGGTCGGCGGCCGGCCGGCGCGGACTGCCGGACGACCCACTACTCGAGTCGTTGACGCCCACCCTGCTGGTGGTGGGCGAGCTGGCGGCCGACGCGTCGCCGCAGGAGCTGGAGGTGATGCGCGACGCCATGAAGGCCGAGACGGCGCTGGTGGTGGTGGGCGGCGCCGACCGCAGACTGCTGATCAACGCCGGCAAAAGACAGCGCGAGGGGTTGACGCAGGGCATGGTCGACCGCGCCATCATAGTAAGCTGCAGTCGGTGTGGAGCAGTGATTAAGTATTCATGAAGTGAAGTATATTCCACTGTTATTTCAGGTCAGTAATATAGTACTTTCTGAGCACTGAGTAGACATCTTTTTCCAGGAAGTATCAATATCGTGCTTGTTGATGTGTGCATACAAAGTATCTACGACTCATTTCTAAGAATATTTTGGTATAAGTAAGTGTCGGCCCGGTGTCTCGCCTCAGGAGGAGATCTCGGACTTCCTGACGAGGATCCTGACGCAGCAGTTGGAGGGCTCGCGGCCCGTGTTTCCTCGCCTGCCCACCCCCCCGCAGCACCGGCCAGAGGATGCCATGCTGAAAAATCTGGCTCGGGAGCGGCGCCGTAAACCCAACGGTCACGCGGCGTCGCGACAACGCCTCCAGAAGCAGGCTAACGCCGGCGCAGGTGGGGTTTGTAGCTCACTGTGGCATTCTGTAAACATGGTCACGTATTTTGCATTCGCATAGTGGGCATTCTATATGCAGGGGAGTTTTCTGTAAATCTTGTCAGTTTAAAAGTTTCTGATATTGCATTTAGGAACCGCCCGTAGAGCAGTGTATGACACCATTTGGGGCGCTATATAAGCGAGGACAAAGGACAGGCTTGAGCTCCCCTGTTGAAGGCTAGGTATTAGACGCCATCTCGAATGTATGGTCCAACCGCACTTCCTCTCGGCAGCCCGTAAATACGTCATTCATCTTATGACGTCGTTTCCGTAAGTATAGGAAATCTACAATTAGGACGAACCTATGAACAATTAGGCGTAATACATTCACGTTTAGAATGCGTTCCCGATGTTGGCAGAGGAGCCCGGTTGATGAAACAGAGCCTTCAATTGGTATGGGTTGCGGTAGCTCAGTCTGTAGAACTTTTAATTTTTGATCGTAAGATCGTGGGTTCGTCCCTCACAACTAGCGGAATTGCTGAGTCCGCCCGCGTCCAATCGGTGTGGGAGGTCGGCGACGCTGTGTTACCTAGCAGTTGTGTCGGAAAAGAACCCAAGGTTCTTCGTATGTGTGGTGAAAAAAAACTGCTTCGGCCAGAATTTGCTTTATTCTTACCGAAACAAAGTTCATATTGTTGAATATAATACGAATATAGTATATGGACGTGCTTGCGCGAAAAGTGCTACACTCATCACGATCATTTTTGTCGCATAGCTTTCCCGCAAACTTTATGCCACATACAACCGTCCAGTGCTACCCCCTACATTGTACTGTCACCAGGCACGCGATCGTCCGGCGTCGGGCAAGCAGGTCACATGGCAAGACGACGACCACGTGACCGGTGGCTGGGCGGCGGGCCCTCGGTTGGCATCATACGCACCGCCTCCGGCTACGTCCCATTGTCAAAACGTTTACTTGAATAGAAATGGGCGGACTTCAAAAATAGTTGTGGTGGAAACTGCTCAATAAAAAATATAGCAACGGGTTGAATTGTGGGAAAGGGAATTAGAAATTCAAGCGCTGTAGCAAATAGCGAATTCTAGTATTGAAAAACCGTGACGTTTGGGCGGGTCCGTTGGATGATGTTTTGGCGGCGTCTACGCAAGAGGAAGCTCCCTTAGGTTTCGCTATCACTCATTTTAACACATTGTTCGTCTCTCTCGGACTCCACGTACTCTCCTGCTTCATCCAATAAGTTGGAACGCTTACCCCGGACCACCTTCGGATGTGTAGCGGTTAACCCTACTCCCAGCCTGAACGCATTAAAACAGAAAAGAGAAATCCTCATTGAGCTGAAGTACTTGAGTCAATTTATAGAGCATGATCAAAAGTGACAATATAACTGTAAAACCGACTATCGTCACGTCTCATTTCGCACTATCTACCGACTATCGTCTCATTTCGCACCATGAGTGCTATGAAATACCAAAAAAATGAAAATAAGTTAGAGGAAACTGCCAAGAGAATTACAGGGAACGTTTTTCTCAATTAATAATAATCAGGGATTATGGGAAGAAATTAATAATTGGATCAGAATGAGGCTTATAAGATTGTAGAGGATTAGGTCAACACACGTAAATCTGAATTTGTCCGGAGTGGGGAAACCTCGCGGTCGGAGTGGCATGAATACAACTATTCCCGTTTGTTGATGAAATTGGGAAACAATACAACCCTGCAGCAGGGTTGTATTTCAGTGATTACCGTTTTAGAGACATATTAAAACAGAAAATGATACACTAGCGCGAAAATAACCAAGCGTGCGAAATTTAGGGCGGAAATGTGGCATTTTGGGGGCAAAACCCTGTTTTTAATTACTTGCTTCGAAAGATAAAATATTGAATTTCAGTTTAATATTTCAAGATCACATTGTGACTGTTCCGAAAGTTAAAGTAGGTCGTGTGACTTTAGGTCACGATATCACGTTTCAAATAGCTCCAAATGGAAAATTCAGAAAGAACGAAAGGATGCAGTGGTTTATTGTGAGTTCACCGACATATACGTTCCCATATTTTTTTAGTGCGTTGAACATCTTAAAATGCACCCTTGTTAGGTTATCTTTCATAGTTTTTGTTTATAAAATTTAATCCGAATTATTGCTGGGGTGGTTTTATGAAACGGTGTATTGCTAAGCAGAGCTTGTTGCGTGAACCCGGGACCCACCACCCGATCTATGAATTCCAGTTTAAGGGCAGAATTTATACCGAAAGGATTGACAAGTGTCGTCAATACACTGACACGGCCGGCCGGTAGCTCGTCCACGGCCCTATCGGTCTAGCTGCCAACTGACTTCCAGCCGGGGGCTAAATGCGAGCGCGTGAAGCGACTCGAACCCTGCGTTGCCAGGATAGGGGAGACCAGTGCAGGCTAGCGCTCTAACCAACTCTATCGGGGCGGCAGATTCCTCAGTCTATGTTCTTGACCATTAATCTGTTCTTTCTAAGAATAACACAGCTGAATTCGGTGCATCAGATAACCCCAGACAAGTATTTTCATCAAAATGTAAAATGTTGGCAGTTATTTTGGCCCTTTCACTTGTCGATTTGTTGTTGAATGGGCCAGCAGGTTTCTTGGAGTCGCCTCGGGATATTTTCACTTCGCACGTTTTTGCACTTCGCGGACAGGGCAGGAGTGGTTCCAGAACAAACAAATTAGGGATGTCGTATTCTTAAAATGAGTATAAAAGTACCTGAAATAACCGTCAAACCGTTGTTACATGGATGCATTTCATGTAATCAGCATTTCTTCCGCCAAATGACGGAAATACATCATAACGATTTGAGGTTGACATGGATCCATGGCTGTTCCTTGCAAATACAATTAGATGAAAGGCATATTTTGTCCTATCTATTGTGATTAGCTGAAGGAAAATATGAATACGCAAAGAAAATTGATTTCCTAGCTTTCATACCTCAATAATATATCCCTGGATTCGAATGCAAAGTATCGTTGATTCCATTTTGCTGTGTTCACCAAACTGAACTGTACGCAGTCAAACTTATGCCCCATCGCTTGTTACGATGCCCGGTCCGGTGCATCGGTGAGCCGCACCCCTCATGGTCGAAGTCCAGAGTTCCGGCATTAGGAGACCGTCTAGGTAGCTGACAGCTGATCAGCAGCGACGTCCCGATACATTCCCCAGCATCCCACGGTAGTCTTTGCCCCCGCTCCGCCGCTCCGACCAGGGGAGACCCTCCCCACCTCTTTGAGACGGATTTTCCAGCCAAAGGCCCTCTCTTTGGTGTAAAAGGTGCCCTTCGGTATTCCCAAGCTCAGCCCCTGCGCCCACTCAACGAATTTTCCCGCCGAAGGCGACCCTCTGAGGCAATGTATTCGTGCCCTGGTGGAACTGGAGAAGATTTCATAATCCACACCTCAGAAACCACCAGACCACATTTGGCAGCACATTTGCGAGGTGCATGCGACAATAACCCCACACTCCTGCCACCTGTTGACAGCAAGTGGAGGCACAGCCGCACGATTTCACCGCCATGGTTCCGCTGGCTCCTCTAGCGTACGACTGAGGAAATATTTTTGAACGTTATGAGCGCTCCCTCTGAAGCCAGTTTTGGACTTTGTGATCCGTGGACATTATGAACGCACTACATCCGAGACATTTTAGACTTTGGACTTTATTTAGTATATTTTACGTTATGATCCATGGACGTTGTGACATTTGGACGTTATGAACTCTGGACGCTATGAATGCTCATCGAAGTTATAGCAGAATTACTTGAAACTGGCCTCTCGCTCGTAACAACATCACTCAGAATGGAAATTTTCAGTTGGGCCTCAATTTCCTGTAGAAGCAAAACAAGTACTTTATTTCCTTGTGAAAATGAAAGACCCCGGGAAGGTCGGATGTGGAGCCAAATGACATGAATTTTAGTCCAAGAGATGCCCAACCTTTTTTTTACATAGCCTTGTGTGTGACATGACCATGTTTTTCTTATAGCTAGACCTCCATTTTGTTTTATTTGAAGGCTAGCTTCAGCTCTCATACGTCCGATGCTATCCACCATTATCGCCAATCTGCCCTGGGTTCGTAGGTAATGTCCTGCCGTTATGTAGTGTTAGCGAAAAAGCCACTGACCGTTATTGAATGTCTGGTCTCTGATATTATTTTGGTAATTTTGCAGTTCCTTCACATCAAAAGAGAATCAAAAGATGCAAAAAAATCAGCCTTATGCCATCGTCCTGCCCTAATTTATCATACAGTGATATTAACCCTTTTTATATGATGGCTTCGCTCACCTTGCTTTCCCAGTGCGCCTCGCATTACTTGTGCCGCAGTTGTGTGTATGGCAGTCGGGGTCATCACGATTCCTTTACCTGAGACATATATTTGCGATCAATTCCATGATCAGGTATAGTTGCATATCGTTTAATATAACGGCTCCAGTGTTCTGAAATGGACGGAACTCATTAATGGATGAAGTGGTACGCTACCCAAAACCAGTGCCAAGTACATTCAAACTCAGATGTCGTTTTTAACCTTTACCATGAATGTCGATATTGATGTTTAGCCTAGTGATCTCGAGGAAATATATGTTAACATGTATATTGCGTAAAAGCAGGTTCATTCTTCCCCAATAGTGAAGAAAAAAGTATTAGGCAATGGGGTTAAGAGATTAACATCAAACATCAACGTACATGACAATATATATAAATTTGTGATCAGGAGACGTGAATATTTATTAAAATGTAATGCATATGTAAGGCATGTTTGGACAACGTTGTGCTGGCAAGTTCCAACCCAATTATGCCATGGAAGACGATTTGAAACGGAAAAAGAGGTAGCCAGCATGCTGCAATTGTCGCCCATGGAGAGAGTGCGTACAATCGACCAGCAGCGGAGAGTTCAGGAGCCGTTTCCGTTGTCTGTGGGCAGTATTTAACCGTGATTGGACGGTGTTTGCACCAGTCTGTTCGCAATTAGAGTGCTATCCTGATGGTTGGATACCGGTAACATGTGTGCCGATGGTGGCAGGTTGGACCGAAAGTCGGCCGGCCAATGTGCCGCGGCAGCCGCCGACACCGCCCGAGCCAGCGCCCTGTTCGACCACGTCCTCCCTCTCGGACACGCCCATCATTGATCTGATCCGGGTGGGTGATGGCACTGAGAGCCCTGAGCCGGAGCCGCCGGCGCCGGCGCCGCTGACCGTGCCGGCAATGTCTGCGTCGCTGTCAGACAGGTCGCCAGCCGGCCCTTCACCGCTCAAGATGATCACCACGCCGCCGCTCAGGGTGAGGCCACCCTGTTATTTCTCGCACTCGCACGTGTGTTCAGATGTGCAGGCGGCAGGTAAGCTGGTGGCCCGGGTATTGTTCACCCGTCGCCGAATACTGTCGACATTCATGTGTGCTCACGCTCTACCGGTGTGCTATTTTGCGATGATGGCTGTGTGTGATATTCGAGGTCATCCTGGTGCTTTGTAAACCTCAGATGTTGTAATGCATCTTCACGTCTTTCCGTGCTCATCGCACTGCCGTGGACCAAGAAGTTTGAAGAGAAAAAATGGGGATGCCTCCCTAAGCAAACAAAAAGGTAGCTTATTTCTTATCGTTACTCGATGAATACCATCCAATTCCTTCAATGATGTAATGTATCATATAATTTGGTAGACTTTGAAGCTTTTATCGTTTCAACCTGTTTTTTTTGCACTACGCTGGCTTCGCTAAACTCACCCATTCTCCAGCCCACTGGACACATATTTCTTGTGGAAAATCCCAGCTGATTTTGGGGTGACATGATGTAAATCTGTTCCCAAAATTGTTGATAATTGGAATTGTATTCACTCGGCATATGGAGACCTTAAGACGGCTGGACGAGAGGCAGTGTGCTGGTATTATGCCTCCTTTGCTGTAGACACATGACCAGGGATCATGATAAAAAACTTGTCACATTACCGCAGTGGGTCTCCCTTCTTGCCCCTTGGCGTCTTGGTTTTGTTTTGTTCAGTTCGGCAGTTAAGTTTAGTTTCACAAACAATTACGACCGATGTCGGTACTTTGGTTCCATGTATTGAAATTTGAGATACGTGCACTATGTTCGACAGACCGCACCATTTTGGCATAAGCGCACTGCAATTGGATCTACTGGAGCCGAAATTGTTCGTCCCTGTTCCGGAATCGCCATCTGGATAATGTTATGCCCAAATCCTTTCGTTGATTTCACAATGTCGGTTTATCGAAAAAGCATATGTGGCACAGGGTGATGTGATCCTTACTGTCTGGAAGCTGATCGGCTCAGCTTATGCAACACACGATCTTTCTGCGCGTGATCTATTTTGTCACTGTCAATGGACCGGCTGACATAACGTGCAACCAACGGCTGGCCGCAGAGGTAGGTACGGTGTTGTCTGTCGTGTGATCGGACTCGGTAGACGTGGCGAGACGTCACGTCAGTCTGAACCATCACACTGCCATGGTCTGCTGTGTTGTTAGCCCAAGCCAGCTCCGACTGTCGACGCCACGATTTTCGCCGGCGGCCTGTCTGTTGGTGTGGCCCAGCGACGAGGCACCCCTGGACGCGGCGGCAGGCTCAAGATCACACAGAAACTGGAGCCCGGCGTCCGACCCAAGCGCGGCAAGGGTGAGTTGACTTGGACGCGGGTTCATACCGATACTGATTTAGTTGCCACCTCGTCCGCCTACCGGGCTGCTGCTATATTATGGATCCTTTAAAATGGTAGCCACGCTCGGACAAACTGGTCGGACATATCTTTAGCATGTGTCGCTCATTGTGGGCGTTTCAGAACAAATCAACCCGGCAGGGTCGGATTTCAACACCATTATCTCTCAGAAATTGAAGGAAATTGGTGTGCAGGGTATTTCTGAGGCGTTCATTTCATCTAGATGATTCTTAATTTTATCAGGCATGAAGGTCAAGAACTCTTCCTTCCAGCGTTGTCAGGTTGTGGTGAAACATTGGTACATGTGAATCAATATAAAACTATCTTGTGTGTGGAAATGCGAAATGAGATGTAGATTCAGGATCCTAATTTATTTAACATAGGCAACTTGTTTTGGACCAACTTTATATTTGACCATAATGACCCCGTGATAAATTTTAAGATCAGCATAAGTATAGCTACTGCTAGTAAAAATAAATTGGAAAGTGAAGACAGGACATTTATTTATATGAATATGCACCAAGAACCTTGTGTATTTTTCTTTGTAGCGTGTTACGTTGCCTGAAGTTGAACCGGTTTGCATCGCCAATACCAATTAATGTAGATTGACAATATATGGAGCCATATTTTCCCGTTGTAAGTGCGTTTTAAATTATTGTCATGTACGTATAGCCGGAGGCCATTACAAATGCTCATGAGTACGATTATCGAATGCCATTTGTATGACGTGTATGACCCTGAATCACAAATGTACTAAGTAATTGACGCATTGATGTATGTACATATGCGTTGTGTTAGTTATCAAACGAAATCAAGTGGAAATGCACACAGTGGGGACGAAGTCGTCTAGGGGTTAGATATCGGTCTCTAAACTGGAAAGTTGTGGACTCGAATCTCACCTGTCGCCGGTCGCAACCCGCTATCAATCGCAGTGAAAAATTAGTGATAGCGACATCGCGGCCAAGTGCGTTGTGAGAACTAATAAAGCTCAACCAACCGATCATATCAATCGCGAAAGCTTTAAGCACATGGCGTAGGTAGCAAGTCGAACAAAGTATAGCGTTTAATCCGCGAGTCACTGAGGATGGAGTGGGGGCTTTTATCATCGCCCTCTGGTTTATCTGTCATAACAAGCAAATCAATCGAGACAGCAGCTTGAAGGTTTCAGTACCTTGAAATTTACCTTGGGTACGTTGTGTAAAAACTTGCATCGAGGTCTGGTCCAAATGGCGCCTAAAGTCGTTTGTATGCGTTGTTTTTAACGTCTGAAACGGTTGCTTTTTGTTGTTGGATACAATCGGACCATTGTGCATTGACAATTCATTGCAGGTGCAGGCAGTGCACCAGAGGTCATTTTATTACAACGTTACATCAACTAGATCATTCCGTGTTATTTTTATATTATTCATTTTATTCAAATATGATAACTGCTTAGGGATGGAAACAATATTCAAGACTTCGTAAAATCGATGTGTCCGTTACCAAAGACATCCTTACATGCGAGGTCATATATCAAGAATTCATATATCTACTTTGAGGCACAGTACCATGTCATGTTATAATGGCATCACAAGTTCCGTAGCAGGTTCTACTTTTCCCGCTTGAAATGGTTGCTTGTTGTCATCTGATGCAATCGAACAGTAGCAGGCTAATCCAGCGGTAATTATGATATGGGGGTCATTGTCTACCCCGTGATCTCAAATATGACATATCGGATATGACAGAAACGGAGAGAGTATTCTGAGCTTTATACGAAAGTATAGGAGCTCCTCCTCATAGAAATATAGCCTATGCACATGCAACACATTGCATACTGGACCAAAACGACTATTTTGCATCTTCGCCACAGATTACCTAACTTGGCCTGAGGACAGCAAGTTCAGATTGCATAATTGTTGGCATCCAACGCACGCATCGACCAACGCCTATGTTTTCGTGGCTTGATGGCCTCATCTGGCACGCTTCATAGGCGTCGTGCCAGATTGCAAAATATATAATATGCAAAATTCCATAACATACACAAATATGTATGTACGTTTTTCAAGATCCTTGCGAATCTGTGACCTAGAAAATGAATAATTGTATTGTACGCCGAATCAAAATGGCAAGTTCACCCTCCCCTCAAGTGACCTTACTTAACTCGAGGCCAGAAATATTTACATGAGCTATGTTAGGTACGCATTGTATATATCCTATTACAGCTAATATTTTATATCACCCTAATGCCCCGGTTTGCGCCAAGAATGTGAACTCTCGAAAGCTGTCAAATATTTTCACTTGACATGACCTGTGACCCTACCAGTGACTTCCAGTTAACACAATTCTTGTCGGAGCTGCTTGTCTGAGGAACGGTAGAAGCCGCTGCAAGTATGTATGAACCATGACCGTTGTGTTTCGTTCAATCACATACGAACCAGAAGCGTTTTGTGACAGATCGTACGAGATAGTGTGGCTATTCCAGGACGTTACAAATGGATGCACGGCACACTGGGAATTGACCCTATGAAATCCTTGGACAGCATCTTGCACGATAAAAGCAAAGTTTTCATATGTAGCCAGTTGTAGGGAAGTGTTGCTCCCCCAGAGCTTCATCAGGCGTTTTCGCAACATGTCTCAGGCAAATTTCCCTTTGGCACATGAATAGAGTATAGGACCTCGACGTTTGCGATTTTTAGAACCCGGGGTATAATTTCAATTACTCTGAGTCTCCATCTCAGAGCTCTGTTTCCAACACGTCTGGACAGGCACTACAAAATCCAGCACTCATTTGCACCTTTAATTAACAAGTAAATAGCGATGAATATTCCAGTTTCCAATAGTGCAGCGTGATAGTCAGTTTAGTACATCAACCTTGATTAGCGCAGTTAACTTCGTTTGTCATACACAGGTTCAATAGCTTCATACATACTTCAATAGGTCATCGCACACATATACGCATCCAAGTCTTCACACATATCGGAGTGACACGTCACTTCAATCTCTTCTTAGCAGCGTTCACATACAATCTCTAACTTGCACATAGACCGGTCTCCAAACATACAAACTCACCTCACAAGATTACCTTTTAACAGGCACACAGTTATTTCAGACAGTCAGACTCGAACATACCTCCAATGGTGAGCCCGGGCGGCTGGCCACCGGCCAGTTTCCTTGCGGCGACCTGTTAGGGAGAAAGCCCCGGCGTCCAGTCAGTAAGAGAGTGAGTGAGTGAGTGGGTACGATCCATCTCGCTCGACGCCTATATCACCTCAAGGTCACCGCCCTTGGCCCCGTGTCAGAGCCACATCATCGTCACGCGGATCTGAAATATCGAGAACAATGTCCGGTGCACTGGACTGCACCTCTGGTCGTACTATCTATCTCAGAGACATTCTACCAGCTCAGACATCTCTGAGCCTCGGTCCCGGTCGGCCAATTCTACTGCTGGCCACAAACACAGTACCCCATAACCTGCTTACATCAGCTGCACCACGCTGCATACAGGCAGCCGGTAGCTTCGGGGTGCTACAGCCCAACTTGCAAATATGCATGTATTGGTATTGGTGGTGTGAACAGGATTAACTTCAGAGGTCACGTAATACGTCATAATAAAAAAATGCGCAAGGTTCTTGGTGCATATTTTGGTTTGCCATCGTCGCATCGCATTGGTCCTTTGGTCAAAGGAAGCATCTCGATAAGATACATCCGTTCGCCACCACCAACATAGAAGGGAATTCAGTCGGAAAGACGTAAGGAGCAAAAATGCTATGCTGATCGAAAGTATTTTTGTTTGTACAAAATGATACACCTGAGGTTTATGTATAATTATAGGGGACATATTCTTGAAGGTATATCTTTATGCCATTGTGTAATGACTGAAACGACATATATTTGTGTATATATACGTCCTTTTGCCCGAGCAAGGGGAGTATTTAATACATACATTCTTCTGAAAACCCGAGTACATTTAGAGGCTTGCTTAAACCGTTAAGGACCAGTGGGACCTTTTGGTACCATGTGCCCAAAGCCGATTATGAGGTAGTGTCCCTACGGTGAGAACCGGTTTAATGGGATTCCTACGTTGGCAAGACTGACCGTATTGTATCAGCCGCTTATGAGTTCGTGATAAGGGTGTGGAGCCCAAAGTTGACGTGAATAATTATGTCAGAGGTTACCCCTGATAATGACTATTTGAGTTATTGTGACGGTGCTCATATCAGTGACTGTCGGCGCATGGTGCTATGCCTGATTGCATGACATGTATACCCTGACCGCGCTGGGCGCCGACAAAGTTTGCCGGTACCAAATAGACCCACTGGTCATAACCGCTGTTCGCGGGAGGGGAGACTGGGCGCGCGGGAGGGGAGCGCAGCGCTTGCGTGGGAGTGTGCTAGCGTCGTTTCTTTGGCGAACAATTTGGTGCTGGTGCTCGCAGAAATCGCAAAGTTCAACGTTATGTCATGGACAACGAAACGGTGTGTATTTGCGAGCGAATAGACCGAAATGTTCTGCGACATCTATCTGGAAGATGAAGATGAGTTGGCTGTCGCAAACGTTACCTGACTGGCCCCAGTGATGCAGACGAGCTGAATGGTGATGCTACTGGACCAGCAGAAGTGCGCGACGTTCCTGCATCCTGGAAGTGCATATCAATCTTGACCTGGATGAATCCGAACATGCAGGCTCTCCTAGTGAAACGTCAGGAGCTGACACATCCCAGCAAAGGGCGACGCAAGGAGAAAAACGTGCCAGCTTGGGGGCATGCTTTACCCGAGTACACTAGATAGGACAAGATGTGTAATTTGGCTCGATGCACCTTCCGTCAAAACCTCACTAAATGGACATGGATGGATGTACACCATTGGAGATAATTGAAGAGGTTCTGACTCCGGATATCAGCACATCCAGACGAAGTCTCGATGTGTCTGCGGTACTCTTTACATGTGAAAATGACCCACTCTTCTCGATAGATGACAACAATCTGAAGAAGTTCACAGGAATTATCATCATATCTGGCTTTGTCGCGCTGCCGGACGAAAAACTGCTGGTCAGAGGTAGAGGATCTATCCCATTACATAGTTCGGAAGGTTATGCAACGCAGCAAGTGCATGCAAATAAAACGGTATCTTCAATTGCAGGAGAACTCGAGGAAGCAGGCAAGCACGGATTGAACTTACAAACTCCGGCCATTGTTTTATATGCTAAATGGGTCGTTAGAGAAGTTTGGCATTTATCAGGAAAAGCTCACTGTGGACGAGATGATCGCCCATTACCGCGGATGTTACGGGCTGAAGCAATTCTTACATGCGAATCCCTTCTGTTTCGGCTACAAACTGTGGACTTTGTGCGGGGAGGACGTACTTGCTGCGGAAAGGAGCAGCATCTTCAGTCGCAGGACATGCTTATGGGCACGAGAGTGGTGTTCGACATGAGTGCCGTTTCCTATCCAAGAGGTCACGAGGCCTACTTTGACAATCCTTTCACGTAAGGGCGCTGCCCGCGGAACTAAGGAATCGTGGCGTCCATGCTACCAGTGCTGATTGAAAAATGTTCCACCAAACCAAATTTCAAAAAGAGAAACGATGTGCGTTTGATTACCGGTTTGAAATGGCGGAAGAAATCCTGGCAGCATTACCTCGAACCAGCGACCATTGGTTTGCCCCTCTCCACTCGCCAAACGGCGGCCGCCGTGCCGGGTCCAGCGCGCGCGGTGTGGGAACCACGCGCAGCGCTCAGGACCAGTGGGACCTTTTGGTACCGGGCCGTATCTCGACAACGGCTAAAGATAACTTACCTTTTCACAACTTTGTACTCGTTCGATTAGATGACTTGACCAAAAATTGTCAAAATTTATCTGCGAATTCTGTACCCGGTCCTTAACGGTTTAACAATCAGGCTCGCTAAATGCTGTAAAGCTTGCTTAGCAATCTTTTCCAAATCCACATGCTAGGAGAGTACAGATCTCTTCAAGCTGATTCGAATGATTTTTTTGTATTCACTAAAAATGGCGCTCATATCCTTTTGCGTTTGGACAGCAGCGCTGGCAGCTTATTGGTCATAGACCAAAGTCCGTTTGCGCAACGGGCTCAGAGTGACTGTCCGTCAATGTGGCATAGAGTCATGTTGAACATAATCGCCCTGCAGGAATTCATTGGCGACATGACTGCAAATTCAAATGCAGGTATGCAGATCTATTTCCAGCAAAACGTGTTTTCCTTGCGTGATTGTGTCCGGCTGTGCACGTTGATACCTTATGACGTAAGTGTGCATGCATGCTGCACTGCGTGACTGTTCAGCTTATATAGATCATTCATGTAATTATATGTGTAAATTTTGTTTTGTTCCGTCTTATGTTAAGTGGGGTATTATGTTTGTTTTGCGGAGTTAACTGTGGCCGCACACTTCCATGTGTTCTGTACTCAGTTGTAGTTCTCCGGAATCCAGTATGTTAACCGCCACGGTTGTATCTACCGTTGGTGTTAAGTCGCTACTACAAGTAGCGGTGTAGCAGGGTGTTGTAGGGGGTCAGCGTCACAGTGCACAGATGCACCGTCCTTACGCAGGTCAGAGTCGGGCGGCCAAGTACGGGATGGCTGGATTTACCCGGCCGGGAACGTTCAGGTTCGGTGTGGGCAATGAGCTGGTTTGGAGCACCTCACACATTGGACCTTCCCGCTTCCTGGCGGCTGCCTCGTCGGCAACGGCGTCCGTCTCAATGCCAGGTGAGCAGCACGACCAAGGGCAGCACCGTGTGTCATGTCACCATTGTGGGATGCCTCGGTCGCAACTCGTCTACCAGCAGATGGGTCCCAGGGGCCCGGTGGCGATCATGAGCAACCGGCCGCTCTCCATTCTGTGACGTCGCAACACGAGGTCGTCTTTTTGGAAACTCGATTAAATAAAAATAGACTATGAAAATTGGAGATAAATTATCTGCATAGAAAAAAAGCAAACTCCATCATGAAAGTAGCATATAAATTTAATGATCCATTAAAAATCGACAGCCAGTCTATTATCGCCCGTACATCACAGGACAGTCGTGAACCTGACTTCCAATTCCCATGATCAGCGAAAGGCGAGGCGAAACGTGCACCGGAGGGGAGGGGATCCGCTCACCAGAGGGGTGTCCGCCCACTAAGGCACTTAAGGCAGTGCCTCGCCTCAGTAGAGCCGAAAGATCTTTCTGATGTTATTTTCGTGCATAGCGATGCTCTTATGCATTGGAAAATCACACAATCACAAAGTTGACATGAAACGTTCATTAGTGATTCGTAATTATCGTGAAAATGTAAGTTAAGATTTACATATTCAATTTGGAACAGCTCTATCATTAATCTTAACCCGCGCACGTCCGGGGGGGCAGATATCTGCCCCCCCTCCGGTTTTTCCTCACGAGCCGCAAAACTAATAGGGTTGGCAAGGCCAAACCTCGCATAGCTGTTCATTGGTCTTTTCCGCATATATTCATATATTTTTAATCCTGGGTCATCTCAGGTCAGGTCACCAGGTCAGGCGAAGCGACCCAACTACACTCGGAGTTCTCGGTGGCATAACTTCCACAAACATTGGGCGATTGATTTCAAACTTATAACATGTCATGAGCTCATCAGGGACCACAATATGTATATCGATTTTTATCGTAGCATTGACCTTAGGTGAGGTCGCTGCCATGGCTTCCCCATTATAGGGCTATGGTAAAATATACAAATGTTTCCTAGTTACATATTTGCGCTCGGAATGATCTCACAACGATTGTGGCATGTAGATGGAAGCTATGCTCAATGTTACCGTTGACATTTTTGCTCAGTGACCTAACCAAGGTCTCTGAGGTCACCTCAGATCACTACACATTTATGCGCATTACATCGCACTGCATTGAGCTAGAAGGCTGAAATTACCGTCATTGTGCTTGTATCGTCAAGATGTGTCGATTGCTATCCAACGCCGTTTTCCGTTTGTCGCTAGCTAGCATAGTTCCAGAGATCTTAGGGGGGCAGTCATCTGCCCCCCGGACTTACGACGTTGGCGCGGACCGCCGGACGTGCGAATGTTAAATACGTATGAGTGAGGCAGGCCTTAACACTCGCACATCCGGCGGTCCGCGCCAACTTCGCATGTCCGGGGGGGCAGATGTCTGCCCCCTAAGATCTCTGGAACTATGCTAGCTAGCGACAAACGGAAAACGGCGTTGGATAGCTGGTGACGGGCTCTATCGAAAGTGTTTTGGTAATTTTTTTCTCGCTCAGGTCAACATTCAGGTCACTGGGCCATCATAGGTCAAATTCAACCAAATCAGGTGGGACACAGATATTGACACATCTCAGGACCTGTAACAGATATAAACAAATGGCGAACGCTATTCGACAGTCCTTGAAATGCGCTACCGATAATAGGTGGTATAATTTAAGGTCAGGTCAACCGAAACCCAGGTCAAGGTAATGAAGTCATGGCCTCAGGTCAAGGCCTAGGGAGTTCATGTAAGGTATCAATCGACACGTCTTGACGATACAACCACAATGCCGGTAATTTCAGCCTTCTAGCTCAATGCAGTGCGATGTAATGCCCATAAATGTGTAGTGATCTCAGGTGACCTCAGACTTTGGTGAGGTCACTGAGCAAAAATGTCAGCGGTAACATTGAGCATAGCTTCCATCTACATGCCACAATCGTTGTGAGATCATTCCGAGCGCAAATATGTAACTAGGAAAGATTTGTATATTTTACCATAGCCCTATAATGGGGAAGCCATGGCAGCGACCTGACCTAAGGTCAATGCTACGAAAAAACCGATATACATATTATGGTCCCTGATGAGATCACGACATGCTATAAGGTTGAAATCAATCGTCCAATTATTGTGCAAGTTATGCCACCACCTACAACCTACAACACCTACAACATGTGTACTTGGGTCACTTCGCCTGACCTGGTGACCTGACCTGAGATGACTCAGGATTCAAAATGTATGGGGATATGCGGAAAAGACCAATGAACAGCTATACGAGGTTTGGCCTTGCTAACCCTATTAGTTTGGCGGCAAATGAGGAAAAACCGGAGGGGGCAGATATCTGCCCCCCCCCCCCTCCCGGACGTGCGCAGATTAATCCAAAGGTCGTCATATTATGCGCTTTCGTTTCATACGAAGCGTAGGATATAAAAAAGCAGCCCTCGTAAGATGAACTAAAACGTTTCCGCGGAGTGTTCAGAGGAAATTGTGTGCAAGTTGACTTTCGGGCTACATCGGAACATGCTTCACACAAAAAGTTCCCATTGATTCATGAAATTAAGGAATTGTGCGGCACTGTGGGGTTGGTACAAGTTTCCTACCTGCAAAGATGAGCAGGAGAGGTGAGAAATTCTGCTCAACTAAGAGCGTTCAGGAATGGTGGGACTGGGACCGGGCTTCGATGTGGTCCTCAGCTATCCCCCCCTAACAGCCTGCTTTGCAGCAGAATTGCTCTATGGTACACTGTATGCAAACTAGAAACATTTTATGCCAAATTCAAGTGGTTAGAAACTTGTGCAAAATATTAAAACAAATCTGAGAATTAGTTTTGCTTGCCACCGCTAAGCAACTCGAAACCGGCTCTGGATCTTTTGATGCATCCAATTTGTACTGGTATGTTGAACTGTTCTCAATTGAAAACCAGGCTTAGTCTGACCAAATGTTTGGTCTGATCTTTGGGCTTATAATATTGTTCATGTTCCTCATAGCTGGTAACCAAGTGCCCATGCCTGGAACTGGTATGTGGTCCGGACCCCCTGGTTTGGTGTCCTACTAATCTTAGTTTTCCATGGGCTCAAAATGACCCTGGTAGTAGACGCGCTCTTAAACCCCAATTCATCATCATCATCATCAATGTTAGTGTTCCATTTTCCATATACACTGAAAATGTGCCTTGAAAATATAAACTTGAATCCCCTGACTTTGTGAGATATCTCCAGCCCTGCAAGTGCCAAGGAAGTTTAGAAGGGAGAGTGGAAGGAGATGTTGGCAATCTCTAAATGTGACCGGCTATGACTAAATTGAATAATTGGTTGACACATGTGGAAATTTTGTTGGTCTTTTTCCCAATTGCAATGCTACATTATAATTTTTAGGGACTCTGAAATCCTGAACAAACTTAAATCTGTATAGCATTATAAACTTGGGTCCTTATTGTATCAACCAATGCATTCCAGGTCTAGCAAATGTATAGTTTTGTCTCGCCAAAAAATTGATTTGGTTATTCTTTGGAATGAGCAAATGTAGCCATACCCATTTTAGGAAACGCTGACGACAATTCGTGCAAGACATTTTATTATTGTGCTTTAAGGCATTCACAGGACATGTTTTACACATGTGCAGTTACCTCCAGAAAGCAAACAAAGGGGTTAGGCTTAGCTATGTCAGGTGCTTTTTATTTGGAGGGTTTGAATTTTTCCGTTAAAAAGTGATCAGTTGGATTGTGATTTTATGTCGTCAATTTTTAGAGAACAAAATGTTAATGGTTTTGTGGTTAATTATGTTCTTTTTTCAATAATGTTTGGCTTGACTAGTAAATGGGCATATTACATTTTATTCTACACCTTATTTTTACGCCATGTTACCTAACTCAAAGCCACTTTATTTGCCTTATGTTGCTTGCCAGCTGAAAGTAAGCACTTGGAGAGGAAATTAGTGGTCACACACACACACAGGAAATTCATCAGGTCACACACAGGAATTTCATCACTTTTATAAAGAGTATATTGGGAAAAATCTAAGAGTTCAAAAATACCTTAAAGCACAATTGCATGGATATTTTTGTGTGAAAAGTATAGGCCCAAAATAAGTTCCGGATTTTGGGAACTGAAAAATAGAGTGGTCGAAATCCGACTTTTTGGGGGTGCAGTGGTGACTGCCTCATTCGATTGTGATGCCAAGGGCCGCCCATGCCGCTCACCCTCCTGTTGTTGACAATATATTGTAGCCAGACTTGGATATTGTAATGCAATCTTGTGATGCTAAAAATGTATAACCGCATCTCATGAAACACTTGTTTTGCATTCCGTCCGTAAATATGGGAACTGTGATGGCGCGAAGTCAACCAATCGTCAGCTGACTACCTTCCGAGCGCTCGTGACAAAGTTCTAGTCGGCATAGTGTGCCGGCCGATATCTACCTCAGTTGACCATGAAGACATTGACCTAGGTCGTAATATTTATACTGCAGCGATTGCACTGCAGCCGTATTCTGACCCCCACATTTTGTACTTCTAGCCTCAGCAGTTCCTGATCTTAGGATGCCAAATCCCCCCCAGCGAATGCGTTAAGACCGGAGTAGATTGAAAAAGTCCCATAGAACGGAAGTCAAGCAGGACCGGACTGCCTGCGATCGAACGATGCCATGTATTTTTTTTCACCCAATGGAGTTTTGTGTGCGTTTCCGCAGCTGCAACGGCGGCGGTCACCACACGTCAGCTGGTGTATGTACGGCCTCCAACAGCGGGAGTGACACGACGCGTGCCATCGCCCACGACAGTGGCCAGGGCGCAACACGCTGCGCCCCCGGCTGGGGCGGCGGTGGTGCCGGCCGGCGAGCGCCTGCTGGTGGCGTCGACAGGCCGCCCCCGGATCTCGGGCCGCCAGCTGCTGGTGTCGCGGGCCGGCATCTCGCGCACAGTCACATACGTCCCGACGAACAAGGTCGGCCAGCAGTCGACGCGCCGGACGCCGGCACCGGGCCGGCACCTGGTGACCAGGCCAGCCGGCCACGAGTACGCGGCAGACCATCTGCCACCGCCACCACAGTCGGAGGCTACCAACGCGTCGCCAGTCTGCGCAGAACCTGCAGACTCGCCGGCGTCCGGCACAGAAGCGGAGGCCGGCGATACGACACGCGCGCCGCCGGTAGATCAATGAGCAAGCTGTGTTGTGCGGAGACTGGGGAGCCGGGCACGACAGGCGTACCCAGAATCGGGTCGGCTGCTTTGAACGGGTGTGTCGGTAGGAGACGGGGGAGCAGTCTTTGTGCTCGTAAACAGCTCAATTGATTCGCCGTTCTTGGTGTCTTTCAAACGTTGTATGCGTATGTGGAATAACTGAGAAATGCCAATGCTATCGGCTGCGTGCACTTTACGAGTGTCGTTCCATACATGTATTGGTACCGTGTCGGAAACTTCAGAGGTTTCAATCAGCCCGAAGAGTTTCTAGTCATTCTCCTTGGGAACAATTTGCCCCTACTGCAAATTGTTACCCCAGACAGTTGGCAGGAATGTTCCGTACCATCCTGCTGTGCCACTAAGTAGCAGTCTGTTTGAATGATCATCAAACTCTGTATATACCATACATAGCAAAAATGCGTTGATGTCCCTAGTACGGATGTACAATTCCATAGAAATACAGTTACTGGATATGTGTGCGTATTTGGAATGGAATGGAATTGCATGGCATGGAAACAGCCCAGGGCACGGTTTTTTGTTGTTGTTTTTTTAACGCGGTAATCGCCCGCCATTTTGCGGTTGCACCACGTTCGCGGTAGAACACAGGTCACTCGCAAAATACAGTCACACCTCACCCACGCAGGTGTGACTGTATCAGCACGTGCATCACTCAGATAATTGTAACACATATATGCACATCAAATATTTACTTATATCAATAATGCTAACCAGTGTAGGATTTTCATATTTGTTTCTTGGTAGTGGAGTACAAATTTTTTTTGGGCTGGAGTACAAAAAAAAACAGGTATGCACTAACTGACAACTGACCTTGTTTTAGTGGGGCTGAAAACCAATGTCACCATTTTTGTATGCATGAACATCTTGCCAAACTAAGCCATGCCCAAAATTTTGCTGCACTAAAAAAATGAGTTGTCCATAACCAGGTGGCATTGCTTTAATGGAATTAAAAATAAATGTCAGCATTTCATGCTGTATGTACCATACAAGCATTATATATGTACATATAGCTAACTTCTAAGTCAGCAATATGTCAGCAAGCTGAGTCGTGAATATGTGCAATTGTGTCGAGGAATGCATCTAGTGGGATATGCCCTCGGTAGCCAAAGTACTCCCCAAAATATACCCATGATATATGGAAATGGGATAGATGTTGCCTGAGTGTAGGTGCGTGAAGCAATTCCAGAGTTCACAAACAAATATTTATGATGAATGGGCTTGATGTGATGTGAATGCACAAATAACATCTCTGTTGACAGAGCTCAGGATGACTCGCACTCACTCACATTGGGCGGACCACACAACCGGGATCATCCTTCAACAAACACTTCTCCGAGGGACTGGTCCCACGACTAATGGGCCGAGTTCACCCGCGATTCATTGGAATTATTGCTAACTTCAGTTGTCTTTAGACGGATTGGTGGCCAAGATTTCGAACGCTCCCCAAATGCGTTTCATGGCCCCAGTGGGTCCCGTCGCGATGAGCCGGTTTTACAGCGGAAGTTTCGTCATAGGTCACGTGGTCTCAGGAACAAGATAGAGGGAGAATACCCCGCATAATGATGTGCATAAGTTAAAAGCGACCATAAAATACAATTAGTACATCGGTTTTAATAACGAAATATGTTTTACTATTCATGCTGTCGAAATAAGGAGAATTAATCTTACATCAGCAAATTTTAACATGTTTCTGATTTGCGTGGAGACTGCACACAGCTCTATGGAACATGAGAGCCTACGAACGACTGCCATATATATAATTTGTGCTGTTGTTAAATTAGCGAAGGATGAGGTTATAAGCCAACTTCAGGCACAATGGTAGAGAAAATAATAACAAAAGCATACTTAATCCATCATAACCAAGTCTATAAATATGGGTTTCGGAATATATAATGGTTTAATGAAAATTATACTAAAACAGTCCGTCTAAAATAGTTTTATTCTCACCACCAGGGTTATTTTGCATGAAAAAGCTGAGACAAAGAATTCAAATCCATTCTTATTAATATTAAAAGTTCCTTCATGTACTTGTTTAGTTCATGTCTGGAATGTTTAGTTGAAGCAAGGATCAAGTTAGGAGTATCTAGAGCTGCTAGACGGGAGTACAAATTGTCCCTGTAAAACCGCTCACAGGCGGTTTTATTTTTCTTCTTAGATAGAGCTGGTCGGATTCGCTACCTCAGCCCTAGAAGTACAACTGATCATGGGGCGGGGAAACAGGGAATGGGTCGGAGTAAATTTCGGAACATGTATTACGCACCCTTTACTGACACCGATGAACCCAAAATGTGGTTATATTTCAAGGCACATGTTTATCTTCGCACACATTTACCAAAAAAATATGCGAGTCATGCAAAAGTGCACAAATGACATTGGTTTCTTGGTGTAATCGCCTCGGAGAACTTGCTTGCTCCGATGCGGATTTTAGGAAATTTGAAGTGATTTTCTTGCATTGAACGGGCTCATTGCGTCTAAAAACGTTGTCCCTTTAACAAAATGATCTTCGATTGCGCATTCAAAGCATTTACTGGCGAAACCAGGCTTCAAATTTATACGCCGGTATCACCAAGTACTCCCAGATTTGCCAACTAGAGATTTCTGTTGCTTCTTGGCGAGTACTCCAGCGCAAGGCTATAGAACACCTCTAGGCTCCGACGACCATGCTTTGTAGGCGCCCCGCTCTGTACGCTTTGTACTGCCTTTCAAGGATGTGTAGTGACGTTGGCTGGTCGGCGCGCTGGGGTCGCGGAAACTGCTAGTTGTTGTCAGGTATGGACTTTGAGTGGTAGCACTCGACCAAACAATGTTGTTCTTCGTTTTCCCTTCTGGAGTACAAAATATTTCATTTAGTCTAGTCACAATCCTGGAGTACAAAATGTATTGGTATGCATGACACAAACAAACTCCAGTTTTTCCAACACTGATGCTAACCACCAACAGTATCAAAATAGAATAGCAATGTCAGGGTGGGAACGCATGGCATATAGGTAAGTGAAAGAAGCATCTACCTGTGCTCTTTGGTCATACATGTATGTGCCACAGAGGCCACTGATCTCCATTGCTCATTACAGGGAATTGTCATATCAGTAGTCAGACCAGTCTGCCTAGGAGTCATGTCGCTGTTCCGACCAGTAGCCTGGTTCAACCTCATTGCCCACACCAGCGTGACATATCCAGGACAGTGTGGCAAGGTCCGGCCGGTGGATGCACTCCCACAGTTGACTAGAAGCTCGGCGAGCATCGCAGCCCGTCTGTGAGAAGGCATGCGAGGCGCGTCGTGCTTCGGGATAGTCCGATGGCCACTCACAGCTCTTCCGTGCCGTCCGGTCCGCCAAAGATGACCCGGTCCACTATGTCCACAAACAGCCCCGTCTCCACCACGCCTGAGGACAAATCACCATGCCTCTGCAACCAGCTCTGCCTTCACCACACTGATAAAAGCGAAAGCATCTTTACGTCTACAAACGATGCCGTCTGAACGTGATACGCCGCCAGGAGGGTGACGTCGGCGAGATCGATGGTGAGGTCAAAAAGTTTCAAGATCAATTTTAAATTACGGCACCTGACGTTTGGACGCTTATTGAGCCCAAACAAGTTCCCTTCTAATTTGGAATAAGAGTGAGTGCAGATAGAGTCAGCCAAAGAAAACCTTGCCCTGACCCACCTGGGATCATCTTGAGCGAGACGCTCATTTGTTTCCAGTCGTGGTCGCCTTCGGGGAACTGCCAGTCCAGGATGAAGTTCCCGTTGTCGGTCAACACCGGGCCCTGTCGTGTCGAACACACAGCAGCATAACTGCGCGTAGGCAGCACGGTACCCAAACAGTCACATCGCCAGCCATTCTTCGTATCCCGTACGTGTCCCATACACATGGTTGAAGGCGCGAAAGCGCAGTACAATGGATGCAAATGGTGGGGTTGCCTAGCATTAGCCAAACATCATTCCTGAGCATTTAGCTCCATTTTTGCGCACAAAAAGCAGAGGCGCAGCCAATTCATTTTTGGACATACTAATCGCTAGTCTGACTTTAGGGTAAGCTTCCATACATATATGTCATATGTATTCATGGCGCGTCACCACCAGTGCGACCCGCCATAATGCAATTACAAACACGTTATCAATGCATATACTTAAAGGATGCTGGACTTTAATCAGCGGGGGCTAGCAAAAGAACGAACGGACTGCACACCACACTCAGGTAGTTCGACATTGTTTGCACTTATTGTATGGTCCAAGCGCCTAAAGCACAAATAACTTCCGGATTGCACTGACCGCCTTCTGCTTCGCCATGCGAAGTGGAGCGCTGCCGCCATAACGTTGCTGTATGGTCTGCTGAACCGGGACGTATGCCATCGGGATCACTTCTAAAGGCACGCCCTTCTTCCACGTCTGTCCTAGCCGCTCGGACCGTTTACTGCAGAAGAAGCCAGGTGAGTCGCAGCACGTTTGGAAGGAGACGTACCACTGCGGTCATGTGATGGACCCAAAACACTACTGTAATTATCCAACATTAGTGGAAGCCAATGCCCAATAATATTGTCTCTGCCGCCCAGGAAGGCCTACGTTCACCTAGCTTTGCGTCTGTAAATGTGCTAACATTGACTTCACTTTGACGTTCATGCAATGGGGAAGTTCCGGCCACAAGACCCTGAAGTCATCTCCAGATCTGGCGTCTCGGCCTAGTAACCTGCACTGACGAAACAAATTAATTTCAGAGCACTGGCCTGGAGGCACAACTACCGATCAGAACAAACTGATATGGCGGCAATCGGAACCTGACTTCTGATAACATAAAAGACGCATACAACAAAAGCCGACCACACACCAGATTATATGGTAACCTCTCGCCTCTATGATACCCGGTCGGTGTCGTATACTCAATGCGAGTGGAACACTGCAAAGTGACTGTTTTCTCAAGCAAGAGTATGACCAAAAAGCCAACAAATCATTAACCATAAATGCTGCGAACTACCTTGGATTGGATTGGAGTTTAGGGGCGCGTCGACATCTAGGGTCATTTTGCGCCCATAACTAAATTGTAATCAATCTACAGTGCTGCTATCATAGCTCACTATCCATCTTCAAGGGTGGGGGTATATCACGTCAAGGCGAGCTTGTCGGATGAACATAAAAATATTCCCAGACGCCACGGCCTCGGAGTCATTCCCTATAAGCATACGTAAAGAAGAGTCGGCATTCAACCGTCCTAAAATCTGGCTGCGAACTACCTTGGATAAATATGTCAGGAGAGGTGCCTTGTACATACAGGGGCGAATGCACCGAACAGTCCAAACCACACCCCTGGTAGCAATCTGATAATAGCATGGTTCCTCACCAGGGTCCTGGTGAGGAGCCATGTTATCAAATTGCATTGCTCCGCTGTCACCTGTGGCCTACACAGCCTGATGCATCACTCGCTCAGACCTCGGCTGCACCAGCCGCTGACCTCACGTCGGCGATGACGATGAACCGCTTGGCGGCGGCGGCCACTATCTTCTCCTGAGTGAGGCAGCCGCCGCCGCCCTTGATGCACACCCGGTCGCGGTCCACTTCGTCGGCGCCGTCGATGGTCAGGTCGAGGCGCGCGCACTGCTCGAGGTCGGAGAGCGGCAGGCCGTGTGCCGTCACCAGTTGACGCGCCTGGAACGACGTCGGCACGCACAGCACGTGCAGACGCTCGGCCGTCACCCGCTCAGCTGTCGGCGGGGCAGCCAGGTGAACAGCGCGCTCCGACTCTAAACAGATCTAGCACCGAGTAATGCCATTGGCCAGTCAGCTCTCCACTATCCACATCGAATGCACACAGCTGAACATCAGCTATTCATAATTTTTCCGTTATGGTTCACTTCGTGGTAGCTCTACATCCTGGAGATGTCAGTAGTACAGTCGTTAAGCTAAGTGCCTGAGGGATCAAAGGTACGGGATTCGATTCCCGCGGTGCCCGCCCTTGCCGGGATGAAAGGCAAACGACGCCATATGGCCTCAGCTGCTTGGTGCGTTGCAAAGACACGAACAACGGCGGCTCTGAAGGTTGTCAATGCAGTAAGATTCATCTACAGGTATGCTGCAATAAACGGTTGGTTGTGCCATGCAGACTACGACAATGGGGTCGCGGGCACAATATTGAACAAGCGAAAGTGAAGATGATCGGTTCTGAAATCACGCAACATAGGCAGCTATAATTGAAGCGACTGAAAGCTACATCCGAGTCAAATAGTCATTATCATCAGCCATTTACAGTTAGTACATGAACAATATGTGCAATGTGTGTACTAACTGATACGAAATCATCGCATCGCGTACTATCACAAATGACGACCGAAGCCATACTTACATTGCTGCACGGGATGCACTAGTCAAGGCTTGAGGCAAGCGACTCGCGGGTGGTTCATATGGATGCAGCAATGACTATTGCAATGCTCACCTAATCTCTCAACAGCGTAGACAATGGTTGATCCACTTCCGATGCCAATCTTCTGCTTGTCCTGCGGGGATTCCGAGGCATGTCATTTGTCAGGCATTGACCTCTTTCTTTACCGATCACATGGTGTTCCTGATGGAAATAGTCCGGGGTGTTCATTTACATGTGTGTGAACGCCACCAAAGCCATATCATTTCAGCAGCCACTAACACGACCAGCTTATCTCGATCGGGGCAAGTGATGGGCACGGGTGAAGATAATCTACTATCTTTCAGGTTAGAAACATCGTCCTGGCCCCATAGGTGTGGCTCTATATACTTTAGAGGGAGGGGTAGAATTTCCCAGAATTAATTATGGATTAATTTCTTCATAGTTCTTTATTTAACATGGGAGTTATGGAGTTCCTTCTAAATTGTTTGGGACCCGCATAGCTAACACATCCATTGTCCCTTCTCAATTTTACAAGGCGTTAACATCTTTCCAAACGTTGTAGACCAACTAAGCACACGCCTAGATTTTGTTTAGGCACAGGTCGATTTCGAGTTACCATTGTTAAATACTGTTTGATTTATCTATAGTGGAAAGCCCATATAGGGACCATCACGGGGAGTCATAGGCCCAATTCAATTTTCAATTACTTTTGGTTTAAGCAACCCAGTTGAGATTCGCATAATACTGCCTAATATCTTGCAAGTATTGGGTGACCCAATGTGTCCCCATGTAGGTAATGCATCCGACTAAAATACGACAAAAACGCTGCTAACGATATCGGTCGGCCTCCGGCCGGCTAACTTCGGGAATTAATTACACCATGTCAAGACCATTCAGGCATGCCATAGCAGTAACCTACTGTGAATATTTGGTTCGAACAATATTTCAGAGATTATTTCTTGCACATGCTTTCAAAATGCATGGTCAGCATAAGTATCCAAATGGCATAATGCACATGAGGAACAATGTATGACTCACGCGCCTACCTTGACAAACTTGTCAACGGCAAGGTAAGCAGCCTTCTTCTTCCATTCTTCCATGGCAGTGGTCATATTTCTCAGTAGCGATCTGCAAATGAGATATCCTACATTCATAAAAATCCACAGTGTCCCGTAGGTGACCACTAATAGGAGTGAATGCAGACTGCTAACTAGTAAACAGAAGTTCTAACACGGGCAAAAGTTTGAAAGGTGGCAGGATAAATATTGGCTTTGGACTCTCCATACATGTAAAACCGACTGACCGACCGGCAAAACACATCCAGACCAGGGGATTGTCATCCCTTCAGTTTCCATATGTAAGCAACATACCAATGTCATCATTTCCTACACCTCCTTTATTGATTGAGACATATGTAAGAAACTCCTGCGGTAATGATGGGTGTCCGTGTGTCAGAAATTTTCAATAAGACCCAAAATTCCCAAAATGGGGTTTATGCAGCTCTCATTTGAAGAACGTACGCTTTCTAAGCAATTTGTCAGTTTCAAAAAGTGGAGAATGAAACAGCTCTTTCCCAATCGAAATCAGTGCGCATGATGCGTTTAAATACGCTGGACCAGAAGCACTGGTAGACGACTATCCTTACGAATTGGTCAGGAGGGTGTTCATACACAAATGTACTTCGAACATTATTATTGGGGTTTTAGTGTGCGTCAATCTATGTGGATTAGATTGCACCGACAACGTGTTTGCCTAACACGCGCACGTCCGTGGGCAGATATCTGCCCCCCCCCCCCCGGTTTTTCCTCGTTTTCCGCCAAACTAATCGGGTTAGGAAGGCCAAACCTCGCATAGCTGTTCATTGGTCTTTTCCGCATATCCTCATATGTTTTTAATCCTGGGTCATCTCAGGTCAGGTCACCAGGTCAGGCGAAGTGACCCAACTACACTTTGAGTTCTAGGTGGCATAACTTCCACAATAATTGGGCGATTGATTTAAAACAATTACCGTCATTGTGCTTGTATCGCCAAAACGTGTCGATTAATACATTACATGACCTCCCTAGGCGACTTCATGACCTTGACCTGAGGTCATGATTTCATGGCCTTGACCTGAGGTTCGGTTGACCTGGCCTTAAATTACACCGCCTATTGTCGGTAGCGCATTTCAAGGAATGTCGAATAGCGTTCGCCGTTTGTTTCTATCTGTTACAGGTGGTGAGATATGTGTCAATATCTGAGTCCCACCTGATCTGGTCGAATTTGACCTATGATGGCCCAGTGACCCGAGTGCTGACCTGAGCGAAAAAATGACCGAAACACTTTCGATAGAGCCCGTCACCAGCTATCCAACGCCGTTTTCCGTTTGTCGCCAGCTAGCATAGTTCCAGAGATAGTTCCAGAGGGCAGACATCTGCCCCCCGGACATGCGGAGTTGGCGCGGACCGCCGGACGTGCGAGTGTTAAGCATGCATCAGATTGTCACACCCGAATATAAAACATCTGGGGAAGCAAGTTATTATCTAGGCAAGTGCATATGTTACTTGAAATCCTATTTCCGCGATGAAGTGCAAAACTGCTCGATCGTGCACAAATCGGGAATCATTTCCATGAAGTCCACCAACACGCCATCAGCACATGGTCCACAGTCAGTACGGCATCACATCTTGCATATTTCGGCCTTTCGTCCCCGCACAGTAAATACCTATGTGTAGCTAAAGTGTGACCAGTTCTGAGACGGCAGATGGCTACCTCGTCCTTTCTAGTCTGGCTGAATGGCGAGAGCCACAGCCCTAAGTGTGGTTCGATTCGTATCAATCTTTATTTCCACTCGGTCCCGTCTGTTCTGCCACTGCTTAAAAAAAAAGATGATATAATTGGGTAGTGGCCACTGGCAGGAAGTGGAAGCGAATGACGACATGGCGCGTGTGCCGCGCGTCTTATAGCCTGATCTTCCAACAAATTGCCATGGATCCCGCCATGTGCTGGAATCCAGCAAAGTGAAACCTGCTTTACAATGCGATGGTTGCATTGGAAGTGAGTTGCAATACAATATATCGTACAATGACGTTCTGGGGGCTTAAACTAGGCAATACCAAGGAACTGCTGAGATAATCAGTCAGAATGACTGATTATCTCAACCCTTTTTGCCGCCCTGGTAGCTCAGTTGGTTAGAGCGCTGGTCTGCACCGGTCTCCACTGTATTGGCAACACAGGGTTCCAGTCGCTTCGCGCGCTCGCATTTAGCCCCCGGCCGAGAGTGTCAGTTGGCAGCTGGCCCGATAAGGCCGAGGACGAGCTACCGGGCGGCCGTGTCTGTGCATTGGCGGCACGTTAAACTTTCGGTCTAAATTCTGCCGTAGAACTGGAGCTCATGGATCGGGTGGTGGGGCCAGGGTTCACGCAACAAGCTCTGCTTAGCAATAGAACCCTGGCTCCTCAAGCCACCCCAGCAACAACTCGGATCAAATTTATTTATTTAAAAAAAAAGACGTTTAAAACCTCGCCGTCAACCTTGATGCATCCCAGTGTTTGTTGATGACGATCAACTCGGCAGTGAAGACCGTATCATGTGGCGGCATGGATAATGGTCTTGTGAAGGATTCTCTCACGAAGGCACTACCCACTCCGATGTTAATCTACGAGCCATCTGTGTAGGTGATGAGGTAATTTACGTTGAGGAAATGTGTCCTAACTATGGTAAGTGTAGCTCCTCTTTTCTGACATCTGTTTCCCATGGCAGCGATACAAATATTGGTAGAGGGGGAGACCAGCTCCCACAGAGGAAAATGCACTTTTTCGTGCTCCCGAATTCCTTGCATTCGGACTTTCATTCGTCCCAGAAGAGTCCTCGTTTGCACACAGTAAATCGTTCCTCTCCTAATGTGGTCACGAAGAACCACATGCATGTCATTGGAAAACCGCCTGATATGATGGGTGTATCGGGAACTGTCGCATTTCGCAGGCGTAACGAAGACCCAGCATGTCGCGTCTCATGGACAGTGGATGCTCATGCGCATCTGCTAGCAAGCTAACTGTGGGATAAGTGCAAAATACCTCTATAATTATTCGCAACACAGAATGGTGTACTGGGTCCAGAATTCCCTTTGTAGTAACACATGCGCCATCGTATACAAATCATGAGTAGTCGAGCTTCGATCGAATCAGACTACGGTACAGCAAGTGCAATGTCTTTTTAGTAGCACCATATGACGTGCGAGATACACACTTCAGCATTGCCATTGCTTCAACGCATTTGTTTCGGAGCGTTTTTGTACGTTCTCTGTATGTAAGACGGTGGTCAAGCTGCACACTAAGAAAACGAGCCATTGGTGCTGTAGGTACGTCTTGTCCGTACAATCTTAACGTCATGTTTGGGCAGTTACGCCAACGTGGACAGAAATATACTGCAGCTGATTTCGCTATAGAAAACTTGAATCTATTTGCATGCACAAGTTTTCAATGTGGGAAGCTGCAAGTTTCAGCTGTCGCTCCAGGATGGGCTGACGAACTGTGCGGCCTGATATAAAAATCGAGAGCGAAAAGAGACCGTTCGATTGACGAGGGGAGTTAGTCGCCGATGCTGTTCATAATGAGAGAAAAGAGAGACATGCTCAAGACGCTGCCTTGAGGAACGCCCTGGGGAC